>JAPYZE010005548.1:0-17309 GCA_030522805.1 Leptomastidea abnormis | reverse complement strand
ACCTGGGTTTATGACGGCCTCGGCTTCGCCTCGGCCGTTCATAACCCCCAGGCCGGGAACTCGAACTTTCTGGCCACGTGTCGTAATCTACTATTTAATTGATTTATAAGAAAATTATTTGTACCCCAGGAAAACAATTTTATTTAAACGTTGGAAATTGATTTTTTAAAATAAAAAATACGTATTATTGTATTTATTTAATACCTAAGCTTTTTTTATCGACACACAGAATTTTGTAATGATTTTTTTTCTTAATTTTATAAAAAAAAATCATTTTAATAGAAGTGCAGTTGAAAAAAATTTGCAAATAAGCAAGCTATACTCTACTTTTCTATTTGAATTATCAAAAGTGACACTGAAAAGTTGATGCTGTTCAGGTGTTCGCTATACCTTATAATGGGATACTACTGATTCAATAATACATTACATCAATTTTTTGTAAGATACAAGTTAAATAACCATAAATTTTTTACATTTTTAATCAAATATTTCCATATGACATTTATCTTTATCGATAGTTTAATACAATTTAATAACTAGGTACATACTTGGCTATTAAATTAGCCAGTTTACAAGAAATCAAATACCAAAAAATATATTTGACAAAGCATCAAAAAATGCTTAATAATAAATAATACTTTTAAATAAAGCAGAGATTCTTAACTTTCTAAATTCTCAATATTTTTCCATAATTTTAATAATTTTTGAATAGATAAGTTTTGGTGTATTATAACCATAAACAAAATCTAAATGATTAAAATTTGGATCTTCCGCCTTGTATAATCCAATTCTTTTTGGAAATTCTTTATACATCTGTTCCACATCCTAAAAAAAAATTATTGAACATTTGAGCATTTGATAAAATATTATTGTTATTCAAGACATAGCATTGGCCCTCACTACAAAATATCGTCACGTATTATGTATACTAAGTAAATTTAAAAAGTCTCAAAGCTTAGCAAATATTAATTAATAATGAATAATCCATAACTAGTTATTAAAAACATAAATCCATTAAATTTGCCATAACATACCGAATTCTTACGCCATGTGTAGAATAATAATTTGATAACTCTTTATTGAAAAATAACTAACTCGATATTATTACAAGGTCAACAAAAATTTGTATCGTAAGCCTACCTCAGGTGTTGTAAGAAAGTCATTAGCCCCATAGAAAAGAGCCACTGGAGTTTGAACTTTTTCAAGTTCATAAACAGGTGGCTGAGTATTGTTGTAAATTCTAAGATTCATTTCTGGTCCATAATTATATTTTTGAAATCTTTTGTCTTTATAAATTTGAGCGTAATGAAATAAATTTTTCAATGATGTACCAGATGGTAAATGTGTGATAATAAGTGGCAGCAACGACTACGATTATCATTAGTGTTTTTTTTTTTCATACAAATAAAAAATTACTTTTTTTTAGCTTGTACAAAAGGTATAACTTACCAAATTAAAATTTTTTTCATTGTAGCCTGTGACAGAAAAAATAACATCTCGACATATTTCTCGTAGTCCAGGCATATTGCAAACGCACTTACCTACCCAATTGAAAAGTGAATTTTGTGGATAAAGCTCGTAATGTCCATCTGTGACTTTCTAAAAAATATTAACAATGCAAAAATCATACGTTGAAGTATACCAAGTAAACAATTAAGTATAATTTTAAAAATTGTACCTCCAAAGCATCAAAAAAATTAATTACGATTGCAAAAAGTCCTTTGATATTGTTAGGGTGACCTGTTGGACCTAGAGCCATCATTGCTCGAACTTTAGCAGCAACATCTGGTCGTTCGTTTGCCATCACGAAAAATATTGTATTTCCCATTGAGAAACCAACGTAGGTTAAAGTATCATTCTTCATTGCTGTGATATATTCGATTTCTGCTGGCAAATCGTATTTACCCATTTCATGCCAACTATTCGCAATCAGTTAATTTTTATTTTTAATCGCTTTATATAAAAAAAATTATTATTGTTAAATCAATACCTAAAATTCCAATATTCAGGGTCAGAAGATGAAAGTTTGACGTGTTTTTTTGAATAAGCATTACCTCTGGCGTTACCCATCCAGACATCGTATCCCTTATTTGCAAGAATGTATGCTATTAAAATGAAATTATTAAATTCTTAATTATGATTTTATTATAATGTTATGAATTTTTAAAAATTATTAATATGACACTGACCTAGACCTCGTTCTCTTCCGTTTACTATAAAAGCCATTGAACTGTCATAAAGTCCATGATACAAAAACACAGCTCGAGATCCTTTAGGGCCAGGAATCCGATGCAAAGCAAGTATGTAACCATCCTTGCTTGTTACAAAATGTTCTTCTACTGGATAACCATTTTTCCTTATTATTTCAACCTGATGATAATGAAAGCAATGATAATTATTTTCTTATAATGTATTGGTATTTAAAAAAAAATGGTAAAATTTAAAAAAAGAAAGGTCATTATTGCAGCAAAGCGAGTATATAAATTAAAGTATATAAATTTTAAATAAAACGCAAACTTACTGGTGTCATATCATTCTCTGGATCTTTACTACACGAAGCTGTGTAAAAATTAGCTAGTATTTCATCATTAATATAGTTATCCATGATTATTTGCGTAAAATCCATAAATTTAATGTGTTGCTTGGAAATCCCTAAAACACAGCCAATAATAAAAAATCCGATAAGAGCATAGGTATTGCGATCCATATCGGAAATAGCTGCTTAAAAAAAGATGAGAAAAACGTTTTTGTTTGCAAGAATAAAACTATAAGGAAAGAATTACTTATTGAGATCAACTATAACTCTTTACTGATGAGTTTATCAATGCTTTGGAGAAACTACAGCATATACAAAAATATATGATTAGTTCTAATCAAGTTTTTTTATCTATCAAAAATTTTTTTTACAGCCAATTTGACGGCTAAAATGTAATGCTGTTATTTATACTTTATTGCTCATTAGTGAATAAATATATAGAGATGAAAATAATAATACGATTGATATCTGCCAATGAAGTTGTAAAAAGATAAACAACGTTTGTACAAAATACAAAAAAAAATGGAATCGGAGAAACTTTGTGTTATTTAATTATATATATATATATATATATATATATATATATATATATTTAAAAATCTTTTTTTTATTTTTTATTTATTTTTTAAATAACTAATTTAATTTAGTTTGTGACTTTTTAAAATTAATAATAAGAAGATTAAATAAGGATTGTGGTGTATTGTTTAACTTTAAAGATAATATACATAATTTATTACATCAAGTCAGTTTAAAAAATGTAGGATTATAAGGTTGTATATGTGTATATAAAAAAAATGAATCCAAGTTATTATTGACAATTCAAATAGGGTAAAAAAATTACAGAAATAAAAAAATTATTATGAAAAATTTATTTTTAGAATTGTTTAAGATTTTTATTCACTACAATTCATAATTTTTAAATCTTTAAAACATTTTGTTTATACATTTTATAAAAAACAATAGAAATGTTAATTAATAAGTCAAAGTTACATTGTATATATTATAAAGAACTATTTACATGCATGGAACTGTGTTACCATGATTTTAAATCACAAGATCATTTCATTAGCATTTCAATGATAATAAACGTTTTTCATGTCTATTACATAAGTATAAGTAAGCTTTGAGTTACATATCATCGATATTTTTTCAATACAGTTAGTAGTTGCTTGTAGACAAGTGTTGGCGCATCAACGGCCCACAAAAAATCAAGATGATTAAATTTTGGATAATTAACTCTGTAATTTAATATTTTGTTCGGTAAATTATCATATAATTTTTGAACGTCCTGAAAATAAAAATGAAAATGTTATTACAATTTAAAAAAAATTTATATTATAAAGATAAAACATGAAATAAGTAATTTATATAATTTAAAATTATCAAATTTTAAATCAATACATAAAAATAATTAAAACTTACTATTGGACTTGACAACCAATCATTCTCAGCCCAAAATAAAGCAACAGGCACTTGAATTTTTGAGAGATCATAATCTGGTGGTGTTGTACTATTATAAATTTTTAAATTTTCTTTAGGCCCATAATCGTAGCGTTGAAATCTTCCGGATTTGATTTCTTGCGCGAAATGAACAAGTGTTTTTGTCGATGCTCCTGCCGGTACATGACTAAGGATTAATGGCATAAGTGTCTGAAAAACGTTTAACGAATTTTTTTTTTATAATTTATTTGATACATACTTAGCTGGAGGAAAAAAAAAATTGAAAAGTAATAAGTGTTATGGCTATGTTCAAATGCTTATTCATTCTACTTTATTATAATAACACTTGAGATTTGATATAAAAAAAAAGTAATTAGAAAAATTTTATTCGTTAGAAACGAAGTATAAAAAAAAATTTAATTTAAAAACAAGGTTACTTTTTAAAACGTTCAATCTCACATACATAAAAAAAAGCATAGCCATAAATTTGCTATATCCATACAAAAATAAAATATACTCACAAAATTAAACTCCGATTCGTCAAAGCCAAAAATAACGAATAATACATT
Organism: Leptomastidea abnormis; assembly: GCA_030522805.1. Classification (NCBI taxonomy): domain Eukaryota; kingdom Metazoa; phylum Arthropoda; class Insecta; order Hymenoptera; family Encyrtidae; genus Leptomastidea; species Leptomastidea abnormis. The sequence continues at coordinate 12,764 of JAPYZE010005548.1, read as the reverse complement.
AGCGCAGATTTTTTCTTCAGTCACATCAACGTCACATCCGTAACGTGCTAAAAATTTGATTATCTTATTCTGCGGTAAAAATTCACCTGCTCCCAAGTAGCGAATTATAAACTGAAATCAAAGTAATTTTTTTTCTTCTTTTAAATTAAATCTGACATAATCATAAAAAAAAAAAAACAATGATCCGTATTTATATGAATATACCTCAACTTCGTGAACAAACGGTACCAATAATCTTATCGGACTTTTAAGATGATTCATAAAAGCGACCGGTGCTAAGCTAAACATGACACTGATCTTTGATGTGGATTCTGGCCTTTCACTTGCCATAACGTAAAACATTGTTGTTCCCATTGAATGGCCGATATACGTTATGTTACCTTGTTTAATGTTTGTTATGTAGGATATAGCGGCTGGTAAATCGTAGATACCCATTTCGTGCCAACTGCAAAAAATCAGTTCATTCAACTTATGCAAATATCATTAATTTTTTTTTTTTTATTTATTTATGAAATGATAATAAATTATGAAATAAGCTTAGGCATTCAAAATAATTGATTTTTTTTTGTTAGTGAACAAAGTAAATTTTTTTTTTAAGTTTTTAAATTTATTTAGACAATTTATTGTTTTATTATATTTTTTTTAATTGTTATGAAATACCAATAATTTTAATAAAGCACGTATACAAAAAAAAAAAAGAAAAAAAAGCGAAGATTGCAGCTGTGTTTTAGATATATTAAAAAAAAAAAAAAAACAATAATGCAATTATATATACCTAAAATTCCAAAACCTCAAGTCAGAAGTCGTATAATTTGTATGGCTTCTTGAATATGTATTTCCACGTGCATTACCCATCCAAACATCGTATCCCAGATCAGCCAAGATAAAAGCTAGACATAAATTTTTCAAAAAAAAACATTATGCCATACACGTATATTAATGTTACATTAGCTTATCTATACTAATGTGTGTACACTAAATTTTTAATTACTTTATGCTACTATAATTTTCAAAAATAAATGTTTTTTCATATTAAATAGAAACTATTGATTAACTTAATAAAAAAAAAAATAATAAATAACTCCATAAAAATTGAGTATTATTTATACAAAAATTACTTCGTTTAGCAATTAGTAAATCTTTGTTAGGTTTCTCAGTCTGTATTAAATAATAAAATTATCTTCACTTATACTGCTTATACGCGGTAAAATGATTATTGAATAAGCTTCTTATTTCATAGTAGGGTAATACTACTCCATACCATTTACACGTACAATATAAATACATCCAACTTTTTTATTCTACGCTTATAATGTAAATTTAAAATTTTAATTTTTCATAAAAATTACTATTATTAAAAAAAAATTCCACCAATATATATCTAAACATACCCAATCCCTTATTCTTGCCAGCAATAACCCAATCAGCAGAGCTACATAATAAACCATGTTGTAAAAATATAGTTGGTGAACCCGGAGCACCGGGTATCCTATGCACAGTCAGCAAGTAACCATCCTCTGTTAAAACGACATGTGCCTCAGCCGGATAGCCTTCCTTTCTAATCATTTCAGGCTGAAAAGAAAAAAAACTCGATAAGGCATAAGAATAATAGAGTATACATATATGTATGTACGTATATGCGTCATGCAGATTTATCTCGTATTGCTCTCTTCTCAATTTTTTTTTCATATATTTATATTTAAGAGGAAGGCATATGAGTATGTGTGTGTGTGTATATTTTTCTTGTCGCTTTTGAATGAGTCATTTACGTAATGTAGTTGGTTTATGGATATGTTGATTTTAATACTTTTGTTGTATGATTTTATGAGAGTTAGAAAAATATTGATGATGATAAGTGAGAATGAGAGTATAATGTGTGATATTGTGGCTTTTGATGGAATTCTATTGTATTTATTTTTATTACTGGAGGATGAAGAGAATAATTTTTCTTTAATATTTGTGTTGTTCTTTAATGAATATTAATATTAAAAATTTAGAGTTTATTCTTGTAATTGATTAAGTACCAAGAAGGTAAAATTCTAGAAGTTTAATCTTTATGTTGTTATTATATGCAATGTTAAATAATTAAATTCTTGTATTCTGTACTTTATTTTTTATTTGTATTTATATAGGAAAATGAATTTTTTTTTAACACAGTCAAATAATAAATTTATGATGTGATCGTTGCATTTTTATTTACCACATTTTTCTTGATAGCCAATAAATCGTTTGCATACTTTTCATTTCTTTTTTCTTTTTTTTTTATTGAAGTTAATTCCATAAATGTATTATTTTATGTAGCTATTCAAATACAGCATAAAAATTTAGCCATCTAACGTTTGTCAATAAAAATTACCAAATAAACGCGTAAATTATAAATATTTCTTTAATTAAAAAAAAAAAAAAAAAGAAATAAATCATATTTATCGTTAACATTAACCAATAATTTTTTATCATCTAAACTATAAAAAAAAACAACTCACAGTTGTCATCTCAACGTCAGGTCCAACATCCTTATCTTTCCATCGTTTAAGAAGTGCAGCTTCCTCTTGATTATCATCACCAATAATTATCTCAATTTCATCAACTATATCTTGTAAAGACGGTAATTCAAGATTTCCATTAACAAAACCACAAATCAATAAAACATTAAACCAAAAAATTGTCTTTATCATTTTTATCACAAAAATAAAAATTTCAATCAAGTCTTAAAAATCAAAATAAAAAACTTCAAATTTGCTAAAATACAAGTGAAAAGGCGGTAAATTAAAGGGTTGTAGGTAGGGTCTCTTTTTGGTCACATGCGCGCGCAAACTGAACTGCAGCTTTCTTTACTACAATATAAATTCGATCCTCTATATATGTATGCAATACTATAAGATCATCTATTCTTTAGACCTCCCAGAAAGAATGTATTACACAAAAGAACTGGTACACATAAAAGAACCCAGAAACACACACACAGTAATTAATACACGAACTCTATTAATCTTATCACTGGTCCATAATCAAATCTTTAAAATAGAAAAACTATATCTCATATATTACTCAGACAAGATTTTACACTACTCAATATACTGTCTGTCGATATATAGAGTTATTTGACTTGGTTTAAACTAGACTCCGAATACTATAATAAAGAGCAACTTCTTTACACTACGAGCTCATTTGGTCACTGAAGACATACATATACACACACATAATACCAAAAGCGCGCACTTGTCTTATTTTTTCTTCTCCTTTTATGTTGCACACTGTACAATATATAAGCGAGAAAGTGTGTTCGGTGTAATAAGTGTGTTGATGATGCCGGGCTTGAAATATGACGAGTTTGCCTCGACTACATACCTACTAATGCGATATGTGACCATACCAAAGCCCTGCCTGTTACTGTGCCTTATATGCTATATATGTTTTGTAAGTATATGTATAGGAAGGAAGGGAGATGCAAGCACAATATATGCGCGGGCTTTTATGATGACGATTTTAATGTTGATCTGCTTTTTGCTTCTTTTTTTTTATATGTTGATTACTAGGAATAAATTTTTTTTTCTTCATTGTTGTTTGTTCAATTTTTATTGAAATATTTGTGAAAGTTTTTGTTATTTTTTTTTTTAGAGATTGTTGAGTTATGTTGAGCTTTGTTTTGTTAATCGTGTTATTTTTTTTCTTCTTGGATAATAATTTTGCATATGCATAAATACTTATGAGAAATATTGGAGTAAGTATAGATATATTGGATGAATCGTATGTGATTTATTTTGAGGAATTAATTTAATTATTCATGTCAGAAAGATACTTTTTGTGTGACTAAACTAACATTTTATTTTTCATTGAATATTTTATTCTTATTTAAAAACGAATATATTATGCATAGTAGAAAAACAATCTAAATAAATGATGTTTTTTAAATACATATATAGTATAGATTTTTGTATAATGAGCAAACATTTTTTTGTTTAAAACTTGTTTTTTAAAAAAGTTAATTGAGATAAATTATTATTCTATTTTGGAAATGTAAAATAAATTTATACCATATAAAAACGTGTGACTTATTACGATAATTTGAAATTTTTCTTTTAAAATTAAAAAATTAATGAATTTCATAAGAAGGTACAAAAAAGTCCATGTATCTAATTTTTTTATGTACAACTATTTTTTTTCACAATAAAAAGAAATTGTTTTGACGCTGGAAAATATTTACATCAAAGTTGTAGGTATGCAACTTTTATAGAATAATAAAATTATTCAACTTATCAGCTGATGTATAATTTATTTTTTTTTTTTTATGTTACAAACGCCACAAAAAAAAAAGAAAATTAATCTTGAAAATTATATCCATTAACGGCAACACACGTAAGTATACACATTTAAATCCTTGGTTAAAACACAATATTCAGCCTCGACTTTTATGGTCAACAGTGTTGCGAATATCAAATACGTATATAACTATAATGCATATAATTATGAACGACAAACTTCTACAAGGCAATAAAAATAAAAAATAAATTACAATTATGAAATGGAATTTCAAGAATGCGCGCAATTATTCATTGAAAAATTGATTGTTTTCTGTAAGGTGTTATTTTTTTCTTCGACTAAACTTTGAAATAATATTTTTGATTTACTTTTATTTACTTAACAAAATAAAATAAAAATTAATATCCTTAAAAAGAAATTTTAACGAGTATGACGATTTTTTTTATGAGAATCTAAAAAAAAGTAAAAGTAATATAATATAATAAACTTAGTTGCGTAACACGCTTTATTACATTATATCCTTTCATCACGCAAAAAAATAAAAACCGCAAAAATTTCTTAATTATATGCATATTAACTTGGCCTGCAAAAATTTATCATTTTCAAAATGCAAACAAAATAATAAATATCCCCTCGAATCTTCCGAACATATATCACACAAATAAAATATTTTTTCTTGCCAAATTTACATCTTCAATGTCAAGGTCGTGCTGTCCAGAAAGACCTACCACACACATTTTGACAAGGGTATTTACCTACCATCACGAAGAATTTTTTTTCTCACAAGGTCGTTGACGAAAGAAAACCGAGGCCGCATTACATATTTTTTTTTTGCATATGTGCAAAAGCGCGCATATACGCACATACATTACTAAAAAAACTCCTCTTTTTCTCTCTTCGAATTCAACACCGTATGTAGCGCACATATCGGATTAAGACTCTTTACGCTGGAGATTGGGACTTTTTTTCGTCGATTTTTATCTAGAGAAGTATTTTATGTCTCACTGAGAGGTAAGTTTTTAATTGTGCCTTTTTTAATTTATTATGGTTTATGTATCTGCAATAAGTAAATTTTATGATTCGTTTTGTATAATTTATATAGGTAACTATTTAATAAAATAAATTTTTTCTTTCTTTTGATTTACTTAGGTGAAATGTAACAGAGCAGTGGAGATGATGCAGACGAAGTAGATAAAACTAAAACTATAATAGAAAATTTAGATCAATTAAGAAACAATAAAAATCAGTTTCTTAGTAATCGGGTTTCTTCACCAAATCCGTTATTTAGTTATGGGAGTAAAGCGATTTCATAAGATTTATGTGAAAGATTCTCATACAGTTGTACTTTCATTCTGCAATATATTTTTACTTATATTGCAGTTTATAATTTTTTTTCTTAAAAATCATGAGATATAAATATAAAAACAAAAAGATAGTATTATGCCAAGTCTTAGTTTTATAATGAAACCAAATGCTTTTTTGAAGTAACTTTTTATATTTTGTTAATACCTTTTATTAATATTCTTTTGTACAAATGTATATAAAAAAATGATTAAAAAAACAATAATTTGTGTTATTTATTATTCACTTGTCAAAAAAGAAGTTGTCTATTATTACCAGCACATGTAACTTGTAATCTTTGATGTCAAGATATTCCTCCGTAAACTCAAACACGTCCACATAGAATGTTTATTAAATCAGCCTTTTAATATATTTGTTGAAACAATTTCACCATCTTTGTAATTTTCTTTATCTGTGCTATCTTAGTATCACCTACTTGACTTATTACTGACCTAGGTAGTATACACATAGAAGATACAGAAGGACATTAAAAAAATGAGAAAAGAAAGAGCCATAAGTTCTTTTTTATGCTTTTCTGGTTCCAGATAAGTTTCCAGTAGTAATAATAAATCTTCTTTGCGATACTCTTTAGCTGTGTCATACATATGATTGAAAATTATTTCAAAATAATCATCTTGATCAGTAAAATCCAATTTATTGTCTTGTATAAATTGTTTTATACGTTTTTGGCCTAAAACTGTATATGTTGCTTCCAAAATACCAATGGCCTCTGTTTCTTCACCATGTGCAAATTCTCTACCTAGACCTTTCATTAAATTTTTTAATGAGTAATTACCAGGAGCTTTGAGAATTTTTTCGGTAATCGTCTCAATTAAATCTTCTTCAACTCCTTCTTCAATATAAATTTCTCTTTTACAGAACTCTCTAGCCTTCTTATGATTTTTCATTGTTATTGAAATTAGTAAGCTTTAGGTTGTACCAGTATAATTTTTACAAAATTTAAGGCCTTAGGATATTCTGGGTTGATTTAACAATATATGGCGAGAATACTTTTCTATTTTCTTTTTCTAATTATTTCACCTCCAGAGCCAATATAAATTAAAACTTGATGAAATCATTTCATTCACAAGAAGACATTTCACACACTGCACTTTTTTTTGGAAAATCAACTTAAATTGTGGTTGTGTTGTTAATGCTTCTTCCATTCCTTATTTATATTCTGCAATTAAAAAAATTAGAAAATTTTGATTAATTTAGCTGACATTAAAAATATATTCAAATACAGAAATACAAAAAATTATGTCGTTTAAAAAGTAAATACCTGGTATAATCTTAAATTAATTTTATGCTACTTGGCCAATAGTGGCTATAAGATCTTCTAATAACTAAAAAATATATATATATAAAGTCAATAATTGATTTGTTATTTTAACTCATAAATAAATAAAATATATCAACTAATTTAATAATGTAAAGCGCGCATATAAATACGCAGTTATAGTTATAGGTACGCACTTAGCAGTTACGCGCACAGCACAGGCGCACGCCGCACAGCACACTTCTCCTCTCCCTCTCTCTCTCTGCATTATACACCGTGCGTAGCGCACATGTCGCATTGAGACTTTGTGACTCTTTACTTTGGAGATTGGGACTTTTTTTCGGCAATTTTTATCTTGAGAAGTATTTTATGTCTCACTGAGAGGTAAGTCGTTAATTGTGGCTTTTTTAATTTGTTATTGGTTTGTGGGAATGATTCTGGCCTTCAATTTTTTAAAACTTGATTATTTTAGATTGAATCAGCCGGTTAACCTCAATTTAGCTGTTGGGTATATGTTAGAACAAATTTGTATTTTCTATATATTTTTAAAAGTATAATTGTTGTTCTTTTCTTTTTACTTTATTTAATTTTATTCTTCAGTTGTTAAAGCAAGTTGTTATGTAACATAATATTTTTTTTAATTCAATATAAAGATTTGTTATTTATTGTTTAGATTGTGCAATAGTGATTGTTTTTTCATATTTTATCTTATTTACTTTTATTTTTCAATTTTTTTAATATTTTGCACATTTACTTATTGTCTTTGAATGATTATTTAAGTTATATCTTAAAATTACAGTAATAAAATATTTTTATAGCTTTTATAATTTTATTCAAAGTTAATATTTGCATTAATATTCATAAAATCAATTATATTTTTAATTCACATAAAATATTTTTTATCTTACAGAAAAAATCAAAATGAATGAAATAACGTTACCTCCTTCACCAAACTGGTACCTTTCTAGTATCATTGCATGTACAAATGATGGTACAGTTGCTTGGGGATCTAGAACTGCAATTGTTATTGCAAAATCAAAAGACAACTCTGAAGTACTGGATTATTCAATTATTGACAAAGCTCATACTGATCGTGTTACCTCAATTGCGTTCTCTCCATATGATAAAGAAAATGAATTATACCGCTTGGTATCTACTGGAGATGATAATATTGTTAGAGTATGGAATGTGTCAGATTTGACCAAGGAAATGGAAAACACTACATTAGACGTAAGTATATTTATAATATTTTTATGCAATGATAAATTGTAATATAAAAAACATAAACTGATTTTTGTATTTTTGCAGAGTAAAAGTACTGCTGTAGCAGTTGATTGGTCTAAAAACAATAAGAATCTCATTTGTTGTATTAGCGGTGATGGTGTTCTAATAACATGGAACATCAAATTCAATGCTAGTAAAACTTTGACTTTTGGTAAACTCACTGCCACATGTTTAGCTTGCTGTCCTCACAATGAGGTTTTGGTATCAATAGGATGTAAAAGTGGCTTGATTTATATTGTTGATACACGTGAAAAAGGTACTATTATGTATAAATTGAGAGGTCATGATGTAGAAATTACCAGTTTATCATGGTGTCCAGTTCCTATGAATATTTTTGAAAAAGAAAAAAGAGATTTATTACTAGCATCCAGTGCTATGGATAAGTACGTTTAAAACAATTGTTATTTTAATTTATTTTTAATTGATATATGTATATAACTTAAAAAATAATGGCTCATACAAACTGCTTACTTATTTTAGATCAATATATTTATGGAAAGCTGGTAGTGATGGTCGTTTTCAAACTCAATTATCGTTACCTCATGCACCTTTAGAAAATAGTAAACATAGGAGTAAGAATAATTTTATTGCAATTAGTTGGCTGGCACCAACTATTCTTTTGTCAAGTTCACCTTATGGAGAGCTTCTTTTATGGAATTTGACTGGAAATGCAAAAAAGAAATTTACCCCTACTATGATACATGGTCACCATGCTAGAGGTATTTTTGCAATAGCTGGGATAACTGATAATTCTAATTTTGTATTGGAAGAAGTTGAAACTGAAGACTGGAGAGAGAAAACTAACATGTATGTTTATTTTAAAATTTTTTATAAGATATTGATTATTTTAATTTAAATTTTCAAAATTATATTAAATTATTTTACTTTGCAAATTTTTGTAGAAAAGCTATTTGGACTATAGCGCAGGATAGACAAGTATTATGTTGCAGCCTTTCAAAGGGTGTTACATCAATGGATCACATAATACCAACTCAAGGAGGATTTGTGTATTGTTTATCTGCTTGTCCTATTGATACATCATTACTAGCCATTGGAGCAGGTGACGCTATGATTCGTTTATGGAATTTATCAGAGCCGCATAAAAATAAAATAGAAATGCAAACATTATGGGAAAAAATTAAAGGAAAAGTTCGATCTGTAAGTTAATTAAATTTAAATTATGAAGAAATACATTTGATGTCGTTTATTTTACTTAAAACTTTATAGCTTTCATGGCATCCAGAAAAAGAAAATTTAGTGGCTTTTGGAACAGACGAAGGGCGAATCGGTATTTTTGATAACAATTCAAAAAAGCCACCGCATTTATGCAAACAATATTTTAGACGCGTTATTTATACTCTTGGATGGGGTCCGGCTCCAAATGTTGATGAATACGCTTTGTATGCTAATGGGGATGGTGAAATAGTTTACTATCCTCCAAATAAGTTACAAGAAAGTAAGAAATGAAAATTTGAAAATTGTTTAAAGAAAATTATTTGATTGAATAGTTATTTTATAAGTTGTTTAATTAAAAATTTTAATTTAATTTACAGATCCTATTCCTGTCATTGAAAGAAAAGATTGTACAGAATTCTCTTGGAAGCCAGATTATTCTTTGTTAGCTATAGGTTTCAATAATGGGTAATATATCTTTCTTTTTTTCATTATACAAATAATATTTTATATTTAATGAATAATTCATTGTAGATCTATATCGTTTTTGGGTCATATGAAAATAAATGCCTTAAACAAAGCTATACAATGCTTAGTTTGGCATCCTGAAAGCACCATGTCTGATGCAAATGTATCTCCAATGAAAAACTATTTAGCTGTTGCAATGAATGATACACCAATCACTATTTTTGAAGTTTTTGATTTAAAAGATTCACAAGAGGAAGAATCTGAAAAAGCATCTTGTTATAAGACTGTTGCAAAATTAAATGGTCATAGCGATAAAGTTGTAGGTCTTGCTTGGAGCCCACATATAAGTGGATACCTGGTATCTTGTAGCTACGATTATACTGTTCAAGTAAGGAAATAGAATTATATTTTATAAATTTTATTTCATAAAATTAAAAATCATATTTATATTATAGGTATGGAAAGTAGAAACTCAAGAAATAATTGCTACTTTCACATCTCATTTACAACCAGTACAATGCTGTATGTGGAGTCCTCTTAGTCAAGATTATATTATCACAGGTTCTGCAGATTTCACTTTACGCATTTGGAAAATTTCTAATCAGACGGCAATCACAAGCGTACCTACACAAAAAAATTTATCAAAAATTAAGAAAACCAAAAAAAAGAAGGCAAAGGTTGCTTCTGAAAATCAGGCTGTTCAAGTTGACGAATCTAAATCAAAAGTAAATAATACTGAAGCAAAGGTAGTTGAAAATGGTACTGAAAATAGAAGTCAACAATCTGTCGAAAAAAGTGAAGATGTTGGTGACACTAAATCTAAGAAGAAGAAAACCAAAAAAACAAATCTCTTTCCGGGTTACGCGGAAATTTCAAATAATAATAAGCTCTGGTGTGCTTCAGTTAGAAATCTTTTAACTACTGTAAAAACTAATGGTCAAAGTAACGAAAGTGCTGCGGAAAAATGTAATGAAAAAGAAAGTAATTTTAATGAAGAGCAAGAAAATGACAAAGCTAATGAAAAAATTCCTACTTTATTTGGGAAAAAGAAAGATCTTGAAGATGCTTTAAATTATGAAAGTAAATTAACATCTGTTTTTGATTTGTTAATATATTTTCTCTAATAAATATTAATATTAATTAATTGTTTTAGAAAAAATATTATATTCCCAAGAACAATTGAATTCTATCGTAGAGATTGATCAATGGGCTGATCAAGGTTTAAAAGAAAGTCTCCTTGAAGTCATGAAGAAAAATAAATTAAATGATCATTGCGCAGCTCTTGCAGCTAGTATATCAAAAGAGTAAGTAAATAATAATAAAATAAAAAAAAAATAACAATGAAATTATATATTTTTGATTTTTTTCAATTTACATTTTATATATAATTAATAGATTTTGGGAAAAAATATGCGAAGCTTACGCTGCTCAACTAGTCTTTGAAGAAAATCCACAAAAAGCAGTTTCTTACCTATTGTGCATAAACAAAGTTCATGAAGCAATAACAGTTCTTCTTACTGCAAAAATGTACAAATACGCTTATGTACTAGCAGCTTCCAGATTAGATCCAACTGATAAAGTTATTAAAGATATTTTAACACAGTGGGCCAATAGTGCTCAGCAAGTTGGAAATTTCCAAACTGCTGTTGAATGGTTTGTACAGTTTTTTTTACATTTAAGCTATATTAAATTTTATCTATAATATTTTTATGGCCTAAATTTCAGCTACATAAAATTAGGAGAATATTCAACTGCTGCTAAGCTTTTGGCACGTCGAAAGGATGTGGATAGTTTAATATTGGCCATAGATGTTGCTAAATTAGCAAATGATTCTGATTTAAGTATATCATTAGCAGAAAAAGCTCTAATGCAAGCTTTAATCGATTCAGATGTAACTATTGCAAAGACAATTATTAAAGAGAATCCTCAGCTACAGGTAAAAATTTTTTAAAATTAAATTTATGCAAACATTTTAAATTATAAAAAATTTTTGTATTTTTTTCAGTATTACGAGACTGACATAGATGTATTTGATGAATTAAACAAAGTCGTTGAAAATGTTAATGACGATTCTATTATAAATTGGTTAAAAGGTACATCAACTGCTGCTGTAATAGAATCTTTAAGTAATCGTTTTGAAAAATGTTCTGAAAAATACTCATTGCTACTTCAAAAAGAGTTGATTTCTCTTCCAGTTAGTCAGAAAATGGTATTTATATTTTGTATAAAAATGTAATTTATAATATCTTATTTATTAATGTTTTTTATTTATTAATAGATTCTCATTAATGTAAGCCGTCAATTAGCACTTGCTTTACTGACCAATTCACAAAGCCAACAATTGCAGCATATAGTTAGGGCTTTTGAAATAATAATGCAACATGAAAAAGCAAATTTGGAAGTAATGGAAGACAAACCTTTGCCTTTAATAAATTACCTTCTTGCCTTAGAAAATAAAATCTTGATAGATTCAAGTAATATTTTCAAAAGTAATGAAAATAATATATCAGTAAGCTTGCGTGCTTATTTATGTCATGCAATTATAGATTGGTTTAACAAAAGTACACTTAGCAAAAAACAAATTTCTGAATGTACAGATTTACTTCTCCCAATTCTAAAAAATTGTATTAAAGATCTTCTTAACAAAGAATCAGTTAAATTTTGGACAACAGCCAATGAAATTAGAAAATTGGAATCACAGTTATCTACGGCAATAAGTAAGTTTCATGATTAATTTTTAAAAATTATCACAATTTAAGAAACTAAATTTTTTATTTCTTTTGATTTACTTAGGTAAAATGCAACAGAGCAGTGGAGATGATGCAGATGAAGTAGATGAAACTAAAACTATAATAGAACGTTTAGATCAATTAAGAAACAATAAAAATCAGTTTCTTAGTAATCGGGTTTCTTCACCAAATCCGTTATTTAGTTATGGAATAATTAACGAATTTATTAG
>JAPYZE010005545.1:0-15445 GCA_030522805.1 Leptomastidea abnormis | reverse complement strand
AAAAATAGAAGGAGGAAGAAGATCCTCCTTGACAAAGGCGCAACAGCTTATATATACGCAAGTCCTTAGGAAATCGGGTCCGAAAAGAAGAAGAAAAAAAAAAGAAGAAGAAGAAGAAGAGGAGGATATATCCAAACCACTATAGCTTCCCATATAGGTACACACACCCTTCGCATCGATTGCTTGGGATGGACACACGTGCGCGAGCGTGTGTGTATGTGTGTGTGTGTGTATAAGCGCTCTACCTTTTGAATTCGCTGCGGCGAGCAGCAAGCTATTGTCACGCGGCCGAAGAGCCAGCCAGGTGTGAAAATTTCATTATTCCCAAGCGCGCGCGCCTGTCCGCCCGCCCGCAAGGCTCTCTTCACTGGCCCTTCTCTCAAAAGAACGTGTAAATTCCATAGACCTCTCTCTCTCTCTCTCTCTCTCTCTCTCTCTCTCTCTCTCTCTCTCTCTCTTATATACGTTGGTTGCTTTTTCTCTCTCTTCTTCTTTTTTTTTATTTGAAATCTGGAAGTCGCGTCTTTTTATGTGCTGCAGACGGTAGAGAGTGCCTCTATAGACAGATAAGACTGTCGGACACGAGGCTTATCGAGACATTCTTATTGACAGCTGTTACTGTTCAAAATGTAGAAAAATAAATTCTTTTATATTTATGCGTTTTAAGAATACAAAATAAACTCAGAAAATGTTTTTACATGAATTTTTTTTCCATTTATACAAATGAACATTGTATTATTTCGTTATTAGACTTTTATATCTACATTTATCCAAGATCACTTTTACAAACTTATCAATAAAATTTTTAAAAGTTTTTTTATTATTTATATTTTTTGTTGTTGTAATTTTATATGATTATAATTACGAGTCCAGAAGTAGTCTGTGAAGTGTGCTATTTGAATATGAAGCAAAAAACTACTAACTGCGTATTATCAATATTACGTGAGTGTATGTTTAAAGAATACGTTTGTGTTAATTATCACTTAAAGATAATTATAGAATTATTTTACATTGGTCTTATCAATTAGCTGAGTGATCCAAATCTAAGATCTTTTGTTAACTTTTATTTTTTATCAAATCACCCCTTAAATTCTTTGGTAGCAGATCGCTCAACTCGTCCAATCAATTCAAACATCTGAACGATATAGAAAAAGAAAAGACGATCAAATAAAATTGAAAGCTCGACTCTCGCAGCAGTATAAGTTAAAATCGTGCGCGTGATTCCTTAGGTCAGGTATATAGGGGGTGTCGAAAAAGCATCCAAGTCATCCTGCCCCAGGATCCCTAATAGTACATCTGGACGATCCATAGCTGTTCTCCCCTTTAGTGTTTTCACGAGCAAGTCGTAAAGTCGTAAAACGATGCTATAGCTGCTCTTCCTATACTCTTGCGCGCCCGTTTGTCCTCGCTGATTCCTCCCCGGACGAATATATATATATATATATATTCTATACATACTCGTTGTGATGACTGCGCGACGTATCATACCACGCAGATGTAGCTTAGCTTATATCCAGTCTCTCTCTCTCTCTCTCTCTCTCTTTCTCTTTCTAATGCCCGTTACCCTCGCCCTTCGGAATATCGTCCATTCCGCTAGAAATCACGGAAACCGTCGAAGCCGAGGCTCGTTTGTAACGGGAGTAACGCGATCGCTCGACTGTCGCCCGCATGAAAACGAAACGGGCACTATACAATATAGGAAGAGAAGTAGAAGGTGGGGTTGGGGGGAGGCAAAGAGAAACGAGAGAATACGAGAACGCGGAGAAACTGATTCCGAGTTGTTCTGGAATATGGTTGTTCGGTCGGTCGGCTTTTGTTTAGTCGATGGCTCATATATTAATTTCTTCCTTTTTCCAAATTGATGTATTGGATTAAGTCATGTGAGCGGAAGGAAAACCATAAATTTTCTATATATGTGTACCTTGTTTTTCCTGATAAACACACGCTCTTGCTTTCTCTTTCTTTTTCTCTTTTTTCGGGGGAGGCAGAAAAAGAAAAATCATTTATTAAGACTTTGTTCACATTTGCTGATAGTCAAAATAATGTTGAGAAGTATTGTTTGATTTACTGGTGCGGTAAAATGTTTGAATTATTAAATATGTTAAAATAAAAATTAATGATACTTTACGTTACCTTATAAAAAAAATTTAATAATTCTTATTTTATTCATTAAAATATTTTTTAATATATATTATTTTATTGTACAAGACATCCTTTGTAATATTAATTCTATCATATTGCAGATTACATTCGAGGAAGTTTAGTGTAAGGCAAACACATAGTGGAGGAAGTTTAAATACTATCATATTATATATGTATTATGAATATTAACTTTGAAATTTAGATTAATTAAATGTCTTCAAGAACAACTACTGGTTATTATTAAAGCAAACTTGAAACTATTATTGGATTTGTAATAAAAATTATGCTTGATAATAACAAAGTTTGTAAGTATCATTTTAAAAAGAGATTTTAAATTTTATTAAAGATAAAATAATATCGTCAAGGTAATATTACTTTTCAAAGTAAAATATCACTGTTTACGTGAATTCTTTATAAGAATTTCATTCCCACGAAAAGTAATTAAAAAAAAAACTTCAGTTGTTGAGCCTCTCGTACATCAATGACACTTTAATGTGAAAATATACATCACAATTTACTTTTAGCAATTGAATTTGTAACACGTAACGAGAATCGTAAGCAAGAAAACTAATTGAGTTTTTTCATTACAAGAGTATTTTAAAAGTTACTTTGAATTATTATTTTTTTTTATAGATAAAAGCCCTCAAGTGTAATCAGTAACGTGATTACGTTTTATAAAATAAAAATAAATAAAGTTTAATCAAATAGATTTTTGACTCTCTTGCATATTCAACTTATAACCTTACAATTTTAATTATCACTCTCTTTCTCTTCTTCATCTCTCTATTTCATTACATCAAACAACTTTTTTTTTTTTAAATATCTATCCAAATAATGTTGTATCTTTTTAAAAGTCAATTTCATATTAAAATTTTATCAAAATTCTAAAATCAAAAATACACTTTCTTTTTTACGAGAATTCTCACCTCAAAATCATTATCTCGAACTCTTTTAGTATTAAATAAAAACCAGCTCCTCGAAAAATCAGAAACGAAAATCTTGCTTATCGGCTGAATGATAAGTTCATGAATTCTCAACTCTAGCGAAACGATATTCCAGCATAGGTATAGGTACTCCGCGTTGTATAAGGTACAGAATTCTGGTTATATCCATCGCGCACATGTACGACGAGAGTATATAATATATACCAGCTATCGACGGGTCTAGCAATTTTCCACGTCATAAGCCACGGGAGCTCCTCGAGACCCCCGTCGACGACTACAGCGAAACGATATAGAAGCAACATGAGAGAGGGAGAAAGAGAAAGCTTGCGGGAATGAGACGTCGACCCTCCTTCTTTTTCCCTGTCAGCTTCCTATATATATACTTCCGGACTTTGTGCTTGCTTATATGGCAAAAACGGCAGTCCTCTCTTGGTTCGGCTTTATTTTCCTCCTGAATTTTCTACCTACACCACACTATCATCGCGATCTTTTCACTCCAGGAGTGTACACGATACTTTACTTTCGGGAAATTAATATTGCAGTTAACGGGACTATCGATTTACTTGCTGCTTTTGATGCGGATATGTATACGAGATGGCGGGGATGATAATGTTGAAACACTGGTTCTGATTTTGGCTTCGGAAAGACGTTAGCGAGCTGTGAAAAAGTATTGGAAATTTGTTTGTGTGTGTGTGTATATTTTAGCGAAAAGGAATATGGGGAAGATAACCTGAGATGAGAGACGAGGGAAAAATTTTCTTTCCCTAGCCAGATATAAGAGGATGATAACGGAAGCAGTTTGTAATTTTACGAAGTGACATTTTTCTTTTATGTTCGACGAGTTGATATTTTTCGTTTGGTGATTCATATAATGAAAAAAATTGTTCCAAACGTGACGAAGATATTTATCTTTTTTTTCTCCTGTATACGTGTAGGATGAAAATCTACTGTCATAACGAATTACTATTGATGGATTCTCTACTCATAATTTGAATATTAACTTGAATTAAAAAAATTTTCAAAACATAAATGTGAGTGATATTAAAAGTAAAATTTTTTAAAGTAAATTTATTCTTATTCCGATATTTATTACGTAAAATAAAAAATAATAATATTGAATTTAATGGTGCTTTTTTTTTATTAAACACAACATATGAAATTCTTTAAAAAAAAATTTATATATCAGATTTCAACGTTGAAATTTATCATCTAAATAAGCAGGGGTACGATGGTAAAAAATTTTTGCTAGATAGCAAGCATTTTTTACTCGAGTTGAAATATTACCAAAAGAGACGAGATATAAAAAACATTTCTTTTTTTTTTTTTTTATCATTAATAAATCCGAAAAATATGGCTTAAAAAGAAATCCGTACTCTTTCATAATATACAATCAAAAATAAAAATAATAAAACAGAACGAAAGAAGAAAAGCAAAATAAATATTGGAAAATTCAGAGTAAAAAGAAAAATATCACATACACACAGATCCTACGCACATACGAGGCAAATAATCAAAGAAAGTAATAAAACTGCGAGAGAAAGAGAGGAAAAAGGCAAGACAATAGGCGCTAGCATATACCACCACACTTTGTCCAGCATTCAGCATCGAGACAAAGCAAGATTCATTTTCCAATAAGTCTTATACGGTCGGCTTTCGAGAATAGGTATTATATCTGTGTATACCTATACATAAGCTGAAAGAGCCACTTTGAGATAAGGATAAGCGAGGAGACCTGGCTGACACTACTACTACTGCTGCTTATATAGGAGCCTTAAAGGCAACTGCGCACAGGAGAGCACTGCTCCAATTCTACGCAAGCACCATAATACAACTCTACACAACGACTATAGGATACGCGAGAACACTAATTCCATGGGGCTTATCCCAGCAGGGACGTCGCTACCGCTGCTACTGCTACGCAACCTACATTTTGTGAGAGGTGGACGAGAAAATAGCAGTAGCAGCAGCAGCAGCAGCTTGCCGATGCCATCTTTTCCACCGATAAAACCAGCCAGAATTTTCTGGATTGGTCGATTTGGTGGAACGGCGGTTCAGAAGCTATAGAACATCCAAGGAAGAGCAGGTGAGTATATTTATACCTACGTGGGAGTGTACAAAATTAGTTCTCAGTTCGCGAGCAAGGTGAAAGTCGAGAATTTTTTGGCGTTGCCGTTTTAACGATCGATACCGCGCGCGCTCTCAGGAGCTTATATCTTAGTTTAAAAATAGAGTCGAACGAAACTTCGATATATACGTGCTATCGACATTCTTCAATTAATCTCGGCTGATGCTATATTATATACCCAATACTTGCGTTTAACCCTGCTTTGATATAATAAATTTCGATACGTTTTTATTTATACTCCACTTACTATGATTGTTAGAAATCCTAAAAGCTTCGTTTTAAAATGTAATGTAATAGGATTCTTAAATTTTTTTGTTTTATTTATCGCAAGAGTAAAATGATAGAAATAACGAATTCCCATGATTAACTCGTCGAATTCCCCCGTGTCAAATATTTAAAATGATTGCCATTAATTATCAAAGCATTTGCTGAAGAGGAATGAGAGTAGAAGGGGGGCTGCTGCTGCTAGTCATTATTTTAATTAGCTTTGAAGCATCGTGGCGCGCATTAATCTTATAATTTAATGTTTTATACTTCTCCCCTCCCCCTACCACCATAAGAACCGTCGGGGTATAATTGGTTCATTTGCACAAATCAAAAAAAGGAAAATTAAACATATAATTCTGCTTAATTTGGATTCTCGTTCGCGCTCGCGTTTTAATATTTCACGCAAATCTCGAAATTATTAACTGCGCTTCTGTACCTTTAACGTATTTTACTGAAGCACAAGAGATCGAATACGTAACTGATACACATACCTACATACAAGCGTATATTCATTTCCAACTGAATTTCAAAATTACACTTAATAAAATTTCACATAATTTATATTTTATTAAATCAATTTGTACGCGTGGTAAACTGATATAAATCAAATACAGAGATCGAAATATTCGGATGAAATAACGGATGACCAGAACATCACGCAGATTTCGCTATTAAAGTCCAATTATACGCAAGATTGTTTTCGCGAAAAATCAATAAAAAAATATAAATAAATAAACGCATATATACATCTATTTTGTATTTTTTAACTAGTAATATCAATTTACACTAGAAGAAAAGACATAAAAAATAAATTCAACCCTAACCTCTAAACATAAATGGGCTAACTTATAAAGGATGTTTTCTCTAAAAAAAAATTGTATTCACCACTTTTCAATCTGTTCGGTGATTCAAAAAAATGTCCACAGGGGTCCAAGATAACAACGGTCGACGCACAGTATCGTCGCCCCACCCTCCAAAAAAAGGATAAGAAGGAGCAGAGTAAAGGATAAAAAAAGGAAGATGAGTGTAAGCGAAGGACGCTTGGAGTTCCGACGCGTCGAGAAAGAGAAGGAAAAAAAAAGTGAGAGAGAGAAGAGAGAAGACCGCAAGGAGACACTCGCGCGTCCGTGATTTATCTCGCGGATGCGAGCCAAAGTAGTAGCAGGTGGTCCCTGCGGAAAGTGGCCGCTCTCTCGCACACATGTGTGCCTTCGTCGGTCCAGATTGCTTTTTTATTATCAAAAATCCAACCTCGGTATGAAGCAAAAAAGCCGCTCGCGCTTGTATAAACTTTTTTCATTAATACGCTCAAACTCTCTTTTTCTCTTTTTTTCTCTTATTCTCCCTATCTTGGTAATCGCGCCCGCACGCCAAAGGTTTGTTATAGTCTCTTGCGATTTTCTCGGTGACTTGGAGCTTTTTGATCTCTAAGCTCTTCATTACTCTCCAATTGTTTTTATGTAGACGTATTTTATTATCTGGCTTCTTTACAATAAATCCTTTTTTTTCTCTCTTCTATCCGAATTAATCATATTTTCTTTTAATGTCATGAACTGTCAACTAATACCATTGCATATAAACATGAAATTCATTTCATTACGAAGTTTTTGATGCATGTAAACTAATGTTTAATTTGAATGGTATATGGAGTTACTGATAAAATTTGTATTTCCAAGAAGTAATAGAAGGTAATCAGAGTTAATGAAGGAATTCCTATTTTGTGTCGTATTGTTAGAAATGAAAGTTTTCTAATAATGATACATTTATCAAAAAAATTGAAATTTTCAATTGTAAGGTTTTGCGAAATAATAAAAAATTACCTCGATTTTAAATAAGTATTACGTACGTAACAACACTTTTACATTTTTTTTTTCAAACAAAACTGTAATTTTAATTTGCAAGTAATTTCTAAAACCGAAAAAGCAAAATTACTAGTTTTCTTTTTTTTTTTAATGCAACATCATATTTCCATTTTTCATTATTTAAAAAAGTACCACGATAAATTACACGCAAACTACCGCAATATATGAATTTGTTAGTTTGTCTCTTATTTGCAAAAAATAAAATTCAAATAAAAGAAATATTGCGCAGTTGGAAAATAAAAAGCAAAGATAGGCAAAATCGAAAAAAATATAAATAAAAAAAAAGAAAGAAGGAAAAAAAAATAAAATTCAACCTAAGCATAAAGCACAAATGACTAATATCAGGAGTAAGATACCGATAATAATTCTTTTCGTTCATATCCCCCTCACTCATTCTCTCTCTCTCTCTCTCTCTCTTTCTCTCTCTCTCTCTCTCTCTCTCTCTCTCTCTCTCTCTTTTGCAATTGATCCAAAAAATATGAAGACATACACATAATATAAGAAATAGCAATATTTCCCTCCTCCCCCCCCTTCCCCTCCTTCCTATCCAGATTATACGAGAACCGCAATATGAAAATCCTCCTACTCGCATAAAGTCTAGCGCGCATAGCGTATCATCAGACTCTTTCTGCGCCAAACTCGCTCTCGAGAGCTGTCTATATCTATACACACACATGCATAAACAGACGAGAAGAGCGCTAAGGTACATACATATATACACCCACAAACGTTTCTCTCAAGCATGAAATAAAGAAGAGCGGGTTACTGAGAGAGAAAGAAAAAGCTATATAGCTTTCACCTCCCCCTCCTCCTCCGACTTATTCTTCTTCTTCTTCTTTTCGCGGAGTACAGAAGAATAGCTTATTTTGAGAGACGATCGGTGAAACGCTTTTCATGCTCTCCTTTCCTTCAAAACGGGATATGCGGAATCGCGTTTCATCCAAAACGCAAGGCGTGCGCGCCGCCCCTTTTTCGCGAAAAGAAACGATAAAAAAAGTACGCTACACTGCCTACATCCTCGTATACTTATTGTAGTATACACGTATATATCTATACCTCTTTTTGTTTTACGCCGCTTACCCATACCACATCCATTGAAACTACCGTATACAGCTTATCGCGCGCACTCTCGACTCTCCTTGTCTCTGTGGCATCTCTTTCGTTTACCAGCCCTACTCTTATACCTATTTGCGACTAAGGTTCTATTCTGTAGTACACACCAGCAGCAACCCCTCCGTATTCCTGCCGACTGACGGAGAGAACTACCTTGCGTGGCTTTGCGCCCTTCGATTTGCGCGTTAAAGTTTACGAGGCTCCAGAGCTTGTGTATGTGTGTGGGACGTGTTGATTTACAAATTGTTGAAATGGCCTCGCTTGGCTTTTCTTTTACTATATGTACATCCTCTTGTGTTTGATTTGCTGTTTCTAGGGGGATATAAGGAAGAACCTTTTTATTTTATTTATTTACTTTTTTAACGTTCAATTAAAGATGTGCTAGATTTTTTAGAAATATTATTGTGTATCAAATTGAGAGTATTTAATTATTATTTTAAAATTCTGTTTGGCAATCTATTTAAGAAAATTTTTTTTTATGATAATGCACTGCCTAAGGCTTCATTCAAATTCTGTTAAGTAATCAATTTTGTGGTAAAATTATCAGTTTGACCAACATAAAATTTTTCAACTTGATTAATAATAAGAAAGTAGGATGCAAAGACAACACGTTGCACATTGATAAAATCTTAAATCTGATACACCAGTAAAAATTAATGAATAAATTTTAATAATCCAATTGAAATATCTCTTTGAATCATCGAACTTAATTGATACTCTGCCACATCAGCTATTATCATATTTAATTTTGTTGTACACAAAAATAAGAACAGTCCAACTCACTGTTTTAAAAAGTATCACAGTATACACCTGGTAGGGGTGACTACTGCTATATAAATATTCCGCGATAGTCATCAAGGAGCGCCGAAAAAAGACATCTTCATATGAGCGATAAAAATTTTCAGTGAGGTAGGAAAGCAGTACTTGGATGCATTAGAGGAAAAAAAATTAAAACAGAATGGAAAAGTCGAAGGCATATATAGCGTATGATAACATTCTAACTGCTAACGCTCTAACACATACAGCTGTTTGAAATTTTTTTTATTTTTCTTAATTTTATCGTATTTTAGCTTGTTGCCTTAACGTACTATATTTCAAATAATTTTTAACTAATATTAGCATAACACAGTATAGTATAATGAATCCAACCTACACGAACATCACAGGATGCAAGCTTGATTCATTAATGCTACATCAGATCAACTTAGTTGTTAAAGCACGGGTAAGTCCATCAGAAGGCTTTTGCCTTATTTCAAATTGAATATAATATTAATTCGAGATGAATTTGATAATTTTGAAAAATTTAACGTGAATCCAGAGAGATCTCACCCTTTCCTCCAACCAGTTATCCAATTACACAAAAGGGGAGGGGGAGGGGATATGGGTAGATTAATCACACAGGCATATACATACATATATATACTCTCGAGAGATATATTCTACAGGCATGATAAACCGTAAAACAAATTATCTCTGCTGCTGCTCACAGGTACATTTATAACGCTTGTACGCTCGGGAACACGTCAGATCCCGTCGATTTCTCCTCGTGTACCCTACTATATATACCCATACACCTTTATCTATATACACAGCAAGCTCGCGAAATTCAGATATACGAGCTTCACACTGTTCTTGACGTTAATTCCTAGGCAGTTACTAATATTGCCGATGCTTTGCTTCTCTCAGGGTTAGATTGTAAAATTTATATGCAATTTACTATTTGAAAGACGAATATTATATTTCTCTCTCTCTCTTTCTCTTTGGTATCTACAATTCCTTGAAAATTTTCTCTTATCTCATCAACGTCATGCATTTAACGCTCTAAGCTTTAGCAAAGTGCAATTTGCAAAAAGCTATAATAAAGTTTAAATCATAACTGTCATACCTGATCTCGTATCGCTGTAAATATCAAGAGTACTAGAAGCTTGGCACTCTATTTTTCAAATTTAAAAAACAAGGAACCATAAACGTTCGTATCGCCCTCAGAGATTATCCGGTCCAGGCTCAGTAAAACACAGTTCTAGTGCAATAGGCATATAGCACAGTAGCCGTAACATCAAAAACCACAACAACAGTAGCAGCAGTGCAAAATAGCCTGAAGCTCAAAATTTTATCTTATCATTGGACGCCGTGCGTCTTTCTCTTTTTGTAATACAGTAGGCAATGCAAGTTTCTGAGTATCCCCACGAGCTAGTTTTCAATCTTTCCACGCGCTTACTCATGTACTATGCTGTTGGTCGACACCGTCAAATTATGTATTCCTTGGGAAACTTGACACCTAGCAGGGAACGGCTTCTAGTACGACCTCCTTGTTATGGTAAAACGACACGTTAATAGACAGGTTCTCTCTTTCTCTCTCTCTTCTCTCTCTCTCTCTCTCTCTTGCATGAGGTTGACTGGGGATATACGGTATCCTCTATACTATGCTTCTGATGCCACTATGATTAACAAGCTTGTCGGCGTTTTATCAAAGCACCTCCTCCTCCTCCTTTTCCTCCGTACTTGCAAGCTCCAACAGCTTGCAGTAATTCCTTCCTATGCAGTTTTCTTCTTTTTTTTTCTACCAAGCTTATCGGAGAGCGTTAAAAAACATCAAGGCTGTAATTTTTTTCGTTTTAAATTATGAAAAGCGATAAATATTCCGTAGATAATCAAAGGTAGTTTTTGTAAAAAAAATGTAGTATAAAAAAAGAAAAGTCTGTTTTATTAAACAGTTTGATATCGTTTGAAATACGTGGTTGTTGTAAAAAAAAAAAAAAAGAGAAAAGAAAATAATTCATGTACAGAGTGGTCAATCGAGCAAATATATACGTGCGATATAAAGTTGACGTTCAACCGTCCGTACTCGGCAGCTCATCCGAAAACCATCCGCTGATTTCCGAGAGGATATAACTACGGGACGAGTTTACGCGTAAAAAAAAAAAAAAAACAGTATCGCGGGCAATATGCGCGTGGATAAAACCACCGATTTAACCGCGCCACATTCGAATGGACTGACGATATATTATTCGAGCGCTTTAATTCCTCGGTAAGCTCCGATAAATACGCGCTGAACGGCTTCTATACGTTTCCTGCGATCCGCTCGTTCGCTCACTCGCGTTGTTTGTATACCCTCTCTTTTTTCTCCCCTTTCTCTATGGTAAAAAAAGCGACATATTAGCTCGATAGATTCTAAAAAGCTCGAAGAAGAGAGTGAGAAAGAAATTGATGGTAAGCGCATTATACAGAAGGCCCTTCCCTTAATTTTGCCGTTGTGACGGGCAATGTGGCTTCGTTTTTACAGCGTACAGCTATATAGTATTGGCTTGAGTTTTCCATCTCCCCCCCCCCCATCCTACTATCGTATCACTCTATTTTTTACCTGCTTTCATGCTTTACGTCTATTGTTCGGCCGTAAACATATTTGAATGGCTATAACCGTTTGCATGCAAATATTCAATGTGCGCGTTGTTGGAAAAACGGAAAAATCGATGTCTTTTGCATTATTGAAATTAACCGCACATGTGGAAGATAAACAAAAAATGATATTGATGTTATGATGGAAAAATTTTTTTAAAAAAAAATTCTTACGATAATGGACGAACTGTTTTACATAAAAGTTTTATATTATCGCTTGAATGATTTTAATAAAATTAATATAGTAATTGTATAAACTTATACGAATTGTTAAATTTTTAACAAAACCTTTTGATGTTAATTGTAAAATAAAAAACTCTTTTTCTGTACTTTGTTTGAATAAATATTGTAAAGAAAAAATGATTTTTCGATGATATACCCGCGAGTAAATAATTCAAAATTCTGACTAAGAACTAGCTTTGAGTTTTGCATCAGCGGTGTATAATGACATGAAACTTGGTGCATCAGAACATATACATATATATCTTGAGTAGCTTGTTAATTATGAGATGCTGATGTAACTGGACCAGCGAGATATTGAAATTTCAATGAGGCCAGGAGATGCGACATAGACATATTTTTCATGTGAAAGTTAAATTGAGTATATCTAGTACAGAGAGAATAGCTAACTAAAACTTTTACACGGGAGTTAGTACGAGGAAAGTCTAGATTCCAACTGAAAATCCTATCAATACAGAAACCTTTGAAGCTTTTGTCTCTATCAATAATTAAAAGTAATAAATTACACAATAGGAATTTATTTATTTAAAAACAAAAATTCAACATACTTTTATAACTCAATACTTTATTTTTTATGAATAAATTCCCTTTATTTATATTTACTTAAATAAATGAACAACGGAAAAAAAATTGGTTGCCATGGTTACCAGAGTTTTATAATTAAATAAATTCGTAAACAAAGGCAGACGGCACTGCACTACTCTCCTACGCGCCATAAAGCAATAACTGTACGTCAACATGACAGAAAAAAAGAGAGAGAAAGAAAGAGTGCGCATTCCCACACTCCCTCGGGCGAAAGTTATTGTAATTTTTTTTTTTTTTTTTTGCCACTCGCAGCTAGAAGTTATAGATCCCCAAGGTGTAGCGCGCATGTAGGGTAAAAGACGAGTTAAAGGGGGGGATGGACTAACGACGAGCGATGACGAAAAGAAAGAAAGAATAAAAGAAGGAAAGAAAAAAAAAGAAACGAGTGCTAGCTAGCTAGCTAAAAGCCAAAGGGGATCATCATCATCGTCGTCGTCGTCCACAAGGAGAAAGTATATATAAGTCGCGGAGTAAGTCTCGAGGTCCAAGAAGAAGAAGCCAGACGGTGCGATAATAATACCCTAGGGAAGGGACACGATCTATATATATATATCTCCCACCTTACCCCCTACATCCCTTTCCTATACGTCTCATATACCAGCTATATACACAGAGAACGCCTGACAATTATTAACCATTGTGTGCGTGTCGGCGTTCGCGCCTCTGTTCTGCTGGGAGCGAATTACAAGCGCGTACCACCATCCTCCCCCTCCCCTCTACCCTCTTCGTGTCCATATCCTATATTCCTATATATACCCACTCCCTCTTTTGCTACCTCTCTGGACTTTATTTTTTATTTTTCACATCTTGATCGCGAACGAAGCGCATCACAAAGAGCGCCTAATGAAAATGGAAGAGCTCTGAGGTCCTTTGTCGAGACTAAATAAAAAAGAAGAGACTATGATATCGAGCACTAAGCTTTTTTATCAGGTGTATAGTTGGAATGGCTGGCTATTGGTTTCGCGCGCTTGTTACACGATTTTCTTGGAAGAGTTGGAGAAAAATGGGATCAGGTTGGCTATTGTTCGATCGAAGTTCGTTTTTCTTTTTTCTTTCTTTATTTCCGATATGTTATTGATATAAGGGAGAGACGTTGAGATTATTTTTGTATCAAGCTACTGTCAGTCCTTGTTCTGCTGCTACTACAGCTATTACCGCTACTCGTATACGTTTTGATCGGATTATTTTTATTTTAAGAAAAGACACGTCTGTCTCGTTTATTCGATTTTGATCTAGTGTCAAAATTTCATACAGTTATTTTTGTGACTTATTTATTAAATTGATTCTCATTTATTTATTTTTTCTTTTTAAGTTTAAAAACAACTTGATAGAGATAAGCATCTAATTATAATTTCTTTTGAGTCTAGCATAAAGTGCACTTTTTTTTCTTTACTCGGCCAAGTGTTTGTTTGCTTATTAATGTTGAATGAGCGAGAGTTGTGTATTTGTGTCACGGGTCTAGAACGAGAAACAATGGAGCACTTTTTAAAACTTCAAAAAGTCTTTTACATCGACTGTTTAGTTTTATCATTAGCCTTGTCTGAGAGAGTAAAAGAGAGAGAGAGAGAGACAGACAGAAGTAGAAGAAGAACCTTCCGGTAAAATCGTGTTACAGAAAAGTGGCTACTTTCTAATTAGGATGAGAAGCCCGTGAAACGTAAACAAGCCTAATAAACTTGGAATTAAAAAGACGCCAGCGGGCGGTGGCGGCTATAAGTATGTATATATACTTTTATATAGGAAATAGTCGAGGCGCAGGCTTCTGAAAAAGCAATGTGAACTCTCATAAATTAAAAGTAGCGTCGAGACGAGACGGCGAGTTTTGCAAAAGGAGCATCGCGAGCGGATCTTTTACGCTCTGGGCAGTAATCTTGATATTAATAGTATTGAAAAGCGTCACTACTCGTTATACAGGACAAGGCAACTTTTAATTTTCTTTCTCTTTCTCTCTTTCCGGACTCTCTTTGAGCTTTTAAAGTTTTGCTTTATTCAAGGTTGGAGCATCTATTAACAACCTAAAATTATTTAGAGACGAAAGTTGTATACTTATAGATGAGCTATAAAATTATGATGAAAATATAAGGTGATTAGATTTATAGCCCTTTGAAAAAAATAAATAAATGAAGGCAAAGGGTTTGAATTATTAAATTATGGATAGTAATTAAAAAAGCATTATTTTACGTGGACTGGAAACTATTAAAATAATAATTAATCTTACCGAGTACGACGATTTTCATAATTTAGTGTTTTGTACTCACCTGAAATCATAAAAATCTAAAACATTAATATTAAACATTAATTATAATACATATTTTGTTTTATTATTACCGTTAATTAAACTGTACTGGTTTAAAAAACGAAGAAAAAATTTATTAATATTTAAAATTTCAACAATTGTTTTTTTTTTAATAATACAGCTTCACGAAGTGATATAAAACTTAAAAAAAAAATAGTTTTTTACAACTTTCATGCTATGGTAACACAAGAACTTGAAAAAAAGAAAAATATGTGAAAAAAAATTTTTACGATGTCTAAATACAGCGACGGAAAATTCAACGTCATCGGCAGGGAGTACTAGAATGCAATATCTATATTTTCCAATGCTAGAGAAAAGCTAAAAATCACTCGGAGCGAGTAGTCAGAAATTTTCTCTCGTAATATTTAGCGAGTGTGTACCGAGTAAGTCCCCATCTTGTCGCGGCTTCGCAAATATAAAAAGAAAAAAAAATTTTTATTTCAACTTCCTCAAAAAAAAAAAGTAAAAAGAAAAA
>JAPYZE010005542.1:0-11281 GCA_030522805.1 Leptomastidea abnormis | reverse complement strand
GTGAAGCCACGCAGTCGGCTCACACCGTATTCAAGCCCACATCAAAGTTAATCTCTGGGTGAAGCCACGCAGTCGGCTTGCACTATCTTCAAGGCCACGAGAAATATCTTGGAGAAATTGGAAGTTGTACGAAAAGGGGCCCCGAAGTCAGAGGTGTATCGTCGTGGGAGCAGCTTATCAGCAAGGCAGCACAAATAGCGTAAGCGATAAAAAAATAAGTTCAAAGAGAAAAAGACTATCGAATAATTTCTATTTATATATTTATATTGCGTGCGTAAGATAAATGTGTTTTATGTAATATATATTTGATTAGTATAACAATTAAAGGCATTTACTTTACCCTGAGCATTTTTTCTTTTTCTTGTAAAATATAAAATATCATTTTATTTCTTTCTTTTCTTTTCATATAATCATATAAATTCATAACATAATCTTGCCATGTTCTTCAATAAATGGATATATGTATTGCACTTTATATCTTGAAAATAACTCTTATCTACTGAGTAACAAAGATAATTGATTTTTTATTTGATGCTCTTTTGATAATTACATTTTTTCTTGTGATCAATTGGTTTTTCGAAATTTTAATACAGTATAAGTAAATATTTCTTTTTTTACCCGGTCAAATCTTGAGAGTAGGAAAAATACTTCATTTTTCAATTTTTTACTTTTTTTAGGTTATGTAGTATTTCATTACCGAAAAATGTCTTATTTTAAAGCGAGCTAAAAAATAATGTTTTTATTTCGAAACAAATTTTATCTTGTAGAGAAAAAAAATGTTTTATTTTTAATTTTTTTATTTTGGTAAGTAGCCGTAGAAAGTGTCTATTTTCAACACGGGAGGCTACTTTTTGATTTTTATGATAGTTTTACATTTCTAGTTTATTCTTAATTTATCACACTGTATCTTTGCTTCTAAACAATATTTTTGGTCGCTTAAAGAGTCAAATAAAAGCTCATTTTAAAAACTTTATTTTTTATTTCTGTTTTTCTATCTTCTTTTAGAAAAAAAATACTGTTGATGATTGGCATTATTGCGTGTACAGCTAGTCTGCGAGAGCAACAAACCCCAAGCGTTTAGAGATAGGTTTGCCGCTCTCACAGAGTCACTTTCGTACATACATGTATAGCATATTTGAATCACGTGATTAAGTTGTCTGCGCCTTTTGCGCTAATTTAGCATAGATACTACACACGCACTCCGCTATACTTTCTCTCTTTCTCTCTCTCTCTTGCAAAGGGAAGTAGGGTGGCTCATGAAATCATTGTTGTAATAGCAATATTCACATGCAATTAAGTTTGTTAGATAACAAGTTTCTTTTATTAATTAGTTACAATAAAGTTTTTATATTGAAGTGAATTAATTGCCTATTTATTTGTGCGCGGGTTAACATTATGAAAGAATCTCCTCTGCAAGCTTCTGTTCATCACTCATGGTCCTCAAACGGTGAGGCCAGTGTCGAGAAAATTATTGTACAGTCCACTAATCTCTCCTTTCTCTACTGACCCGAAATTTATATTTTATAATTTTTAGCCTGAAGAAGGTAGCAAAATGCTACGAAAACGTTGCTGTAATTAATCTAATAAATTGTGGTTCATAATAATCAATAAAACTTAGTTTTATTATTTAAATAAATACTAATAAAGAATTATAAAAAAAAATTTATAATTTATAATTTTTTTTGTATTTTTTATGTAAGTTTTTTCTAAAACTGATAGAAAAACAATTCAAAGTGAAAATTAAAGTTGTAGTAATCAGTTCTAATATTCACTTCAAATCTTTTTATAGAAAATTGATAGAATATAAATTGTAAATTTATGAAGTAGAAAAATAATTTAAAAATATAATTCTGCCGTCCCAGGTGTTACGGAGCGTTTTATACACCGACTGGACCTGACCGTCCAGCAACCACCGATGCTTTCTCTGCTTACACCCCGTAAGCAACGCAAGACTCCTGCTCGCTTTTGGACACACTCCTGGTGTCCTCGTGGTGTCCGGCTATATGTGCTACCTTAACTTTTGAGACAAAAAATACTTATAAATTTTAAAGTTAGAAAATTGATTGTTGGTATTGATATTTTTATCAAAAAAATTTTTAATAAAAATTTGACGTAAACAATATATTTTGATATTATTAAAAGAAGGAATAAAAAAAATTAAAAATTAAAATAGTTAAAAAAAATTTTCATTTTTGTTTTTACAAAATTGTAAATTGAAATAAAAAGAATTTAAAAGAGAAAAAAAGGAAAATGAAAAACAAACTCCGGGGAGTATAAATGGGTTATTTAAATCTGAAAAACGTACTAAAAAAAGAAAATATATCAGGGAACAAGAGAACCGTGAAACCCACGGTAAGAACGAAGCTCTACAAAAATAAGCACTCGCGTAGGTTTGTGAAAAAAGACGAGTACAGTACTCACGTTAACAGAACTTCGTGAGTACTCTTGAACCACACGAGTGCAATACTCACGAAGTTCTGTTAACGATATCTACATAATTTGAAGTCGATACCATCCTTTTTTTAAAAGTTATAGCCCGCCAAAGAATTGTCCCATACATTTACATAATTATATGACACACAAATATAGACATAAATACACATACATATAGATTTTTTCTAAAAAAGTTTTTTTAGAATTTAAGAATCTTTAAAACGTCAAGAAAAGCAAATAAAATGGAAAAAAAAAATTTTTATCCTTACAGACCTTTTTTTCAAAAAAGCATAAAAATATTTTTTTATTTTTAATTTTCGTAAAAGAAAATTAATCATTAATAAATTATATAAACATTTTACCTATTTAATTAGCAACTGAATTAAAAAACGATGTACTGTAAGTAGCATTTTTAATATAGATGCATTGACATTTCAATACTATACAAGTAAAATTACTTAGAGGTAAAACGCTTGACTACGTGTTCGAAGGTCGAGAGTTCAATTCCCGGTGAAACCAGTTTTTAGAACGAAGTTCTTTATGGCAAGCCACAAGGGGAGTGAAATGATGAAAATTATCAGATTATTTTGTGACGGACGCTTCCAACGCTGCTTTTAACTTTTTCTTCCAAAATACATCCATCCGTACACAAAAAATTGGATACACGAAAAAAAATTTTCAAAAAAATATTTTTCTCTGACTTCTCACATCATAAAAAACATTTTTAACACAATTTATTTATTTATTAACTAATATACGGGCTTATCACCCTTTTACAATAAAATACAAGTGAGAGTGCTGCAGAGGCGGCAGCATAATCACGCTAAACATAGTATATAATTAACATTGATGATTTTAAAGTAATAAAATATGTTTCCAAAATTAAAGTAATTAAATCAAACAATGCTCCGCAGTAACACAATAAATTTTCAATGCTTGTAACAATTTATGACTTATAAATGTTAACGCACAATGTGAATTGAGACACTACTTCCAACAAAAATAAAAGATCAGAGTGAGCCTTAAGTGTACTTGAGAAAGAAATTTTGCATTAGAGATATAAATTCGATTGCATTAGTATAAAAAATGTCTACGTCGTTAGCCGCGCACAACTCGTTAACTTAAGCACAAGCCCTATCTATAACCGATCTAACATTTAAATCACCGATACAAGTCCTAATAAAAAACAATTTCCGCCTCACCCTTAATCTTGTGACCGGTACATACATCGACACTCTACTAAGCAAGAACGGCGTAAAAATCATGTTACGTAGAACCTTAAATAAAAATAAACTGTCTTGGTATTCAAAGTAAGAAGTTACAGCGGGTAGCCGAATCGCTTCCAAAGCAGGGCCATAATCGTGGTCAAATCTATGCATCGGAGAACCCGTTTTAAAACAATAAAACCTCACGAATCTATGCTGAATCCGCTCGAATTTTATCCTGACAGTAATAGTATTTGGATTCCAAAAAGGAGACGCATAAGTAATAATAGGACGAATCAATGATAGATAGAGCCTACGGATGACCTCAGGAGACTTGAAATCACAGGCTACTCGCAGCAGATTGGTAAGCGCGCGAGATGAACGTGACAAAGATCTGGTTTGGTGGGATTCAAAAGATAATTTCGAATCAAACATAACTCCTAAGTCTAGTACAGTGTTGACCCGTTGCAAGTGATTATTTTGTAGCATATAACTAAAATCTA
The DNA here is from genome assembly GCA_030522805.1 of Leptomastidea abnormis. Lineage (NCBI taxonomy): Eukaryota > Metazoa > Arthropoda > Insecta > Hymenoptera > Encyrtidae > Leptomastidea > Leptomastidea abnormis. The sequence goes on along the minus strand of JAPYZE010005542.1, from coordinate 7,140 downwards.
TACAATTTGTTGAATTAATGCGCGAGAAAGTTATGAAAACACATTTTAAGATATTAAAACGAAAGCCCGCTCTCGAAGTCCAGCCACCCAAACGATCCAAGTCACTCTGAAGGAGTACCGCATCGCTGAAAGAGTAGATCGGTCGATAAACCTTTAGGTCATCCGCAAATAAGGAAAATTTAGAATAATGAAAGCAGGACGCAACGTCATTCATGGCAACGTTGAACAGTAGTGGTCTGCAATGAGAACCCTGTGGTACTCCAGATGTAGCTATAAAATGAGTAGAAGTAAAGTTCCTTATCTTAACTGCAAAGTCCCTGTTAGAAATAAACAACTCGATCCACCCCAGCAATGGGCCCACAACTCCATAACTAGATAACTGTGCAAGCAAGAATGAGTGATTTATTGAATCGAAAGCGCTACTTAAGTCAGCGTATATCGCATCTGTCTGTGCCGAATTATCAAAACTGTCGATAATGTCCTCCACATAAGCACCCAAGCCAGACACATCGGATCTCCCCGGCATAAAACCAGCCTGCTCATCAATAATGAAGCGATTCAAAAATAGACCGAATTTTTTCGCCATGATACCATCCAACAATTTGGAAAAAGAGTTGATTAGTGCAATTGGTCGGTAGTTGGACACTACTGACTATCTCCCTTCTTATGAAGAGGCTTAATATAGCCTTGTTTCCATGCATGCGAAAAAATACCAGAATTTACAGATAAATTAAACAAATAATACAATGGTTTGTCTAGAACATGTCCGCATGACTTCACAAAGAGGGAAGGTATACCGTCAGGGCCAGGTGTAAGGCCTGGACTAATAAGCTTAATGGCCGAGTCAATATCAGAATGAGATATTGAGATACTAGCAAAAGTGTCCAACGAACGATCCAACACTACCCCATCATAAACTGCAGGATCACAATAAACAGAGGAGAAATAATTCGCAAAGAGATCCACTATGCCTTGACCATTATCAGCTATCACATCACCTAAACTCATAGTATCGGGACACTCGAATGATTTTTTAGCATTAGTGACACTCCAAAATTGCCTCGGATTCCTGTCCAGGAAAGACTCAACCATAGCCATGTAGTCACGATAACACTTACCAGATAATTGCTTGCATAAAGTACGCTGATTTTGAAATAGTGAATACAAATAATGGCTTGGTCTATGCTTAAATTGACTGCGCAATTTTTTCTTATAATAAATTGCTTGCCTTAACCGAGCAGAAACCCAAGGCTCAAACGAAGTGGAAGCCAATACTATACAAGGCACGAGTGACGCAATTTTGTCATATAGGACCGTATAGAATCTGTCAAGAGCTAAATCAATATTATTACAGTTAAATAATTCACTCCAATCCTCCCTCTCCAGCAATAGCGCCAAATTTTCATAATTAGCATGCTTAAAATCAAAAGACTTTGTACTGAATTTTAAAAAATTAGAATTATTACACTTGAAAGTACATATATATGCCTCATGATATTTTTTGCATGGAGAGAGAAGATCAGGAGAAACTTCACATTTTAGGTTGACAAAATTACTAAAAACTAAATCAAGCGTATTGCCAGCGCAGTTCATAACTGTTGGACGGATCTTCAAGTTCAAGCCATTAACCAACTGTTCCAATGCACCAACAACATCAGTCACCCATCGGTGACTGATCATCAGCTACTGTGATCACCAATTGCACGTACACAGCCACAAGATGACGTCCAGCTAAATCCAGGGATATTGAAATCACCGCATACAAAGAACTTATAGTTGCTGAAACGCAAAGCCAAATCCACTCGTAAATCATTCAACCTGGTGATGTCCTCCACAGGATTCCAAGAAACCACAGATGTATATGGTGGCAAATACACCAGAACTATGAAGCAGCAGAAATGTCCTATCTTTGCAGAGAGCACCATGTATTCTAGACCATGAGACCTAGATGCAACCATTTTACACTTGATGTTCTTTTTAACCAAAGCTAGCAAGCCTCCACCAGAAGACTTCCCACTGAGAGAGAGAGGTTGCGGTCAGATCTGAAAGTATTATACTTCAAGGTAGAACACTCAATATTAGAGACAGTGTCGTCAAGCCAAGTCTCGTTAACCAGAACAATATGCAAATTAGCTGCTGAACATAATAGACCACTGAAAAACTGTCTTAGCTTTAGTCTACTTTTGATGCTACGCACATTCTGGTAATAAAAACTACTGCAGCATTCTTCCTGTGGCTACTATGCTTGAGGCTGAGGTGCAGAATCAGCTGTAGTAATCTTTGGGACGCCATTATAATATTTTATTTTCAAATTGTCTTCACCTTTGGCCTTTCTCTCATCAATCTCCTTCTTAAGCTTACTAATGTAGGCAAGCTGCCTTGGGGTTCTGTCGAATGATACTGTAGGTGCAGATTGTGAGGACCGCTTGTAGTTTCTAATTACCCACAGCACATCATCTTCATCTTCACATCTCACTCTTTAGAGTCTACAATTACCAGCTGTATAATTACCTAAGCGTTTAAGAACTAGGTCATCCAAAGAAAATGGTGCACTCTTAAACATAGACTTCACCTCCTTTTTATCTTTATCCAATTTATCACTGTCTGGCATGTTGTGGAAGATAACATTATAAGCACGGTATTGTCTATTCTTTAATTCTGCAAGCAGCTCCTCTTGAGACAAATACTCCAAATTAGCTGGTCTATCTTCAAGTGATTGCACTCTTAGCTCCAGATCATCCACCATACCCTGAATGTGTTCTACCTTAGTATCAAAAGCATCAATCTTCTTAGACAAGGCGTTAACAGAACTGTTTATGGATTTAGTATTAGCAGTAGCTTGTTTTTGGATTTTGAATCCCCAGTCTGCTATCCAAGCCTTTATATTATCAGTGCCCGCTTCTTTAACAACCTCAGAGGCTCTTTTCTTAACAGAAGACCTGCCATTAGTATTTGAGTCCTGGGTCCTATCTGAAACATCATCATCATCTGAAGGGCAGCATAATCCAAAGGAGCCATCAGCTCTGGGCTTAGCCCTTGCCGAGCAGCTGGGGTGGTAGTATGATTCACAATTGGAGTACTTGATCGAGTTTGCCAAAACAATATATTTTTTGGTAGGGCACAATACACACTTCACATTAGACATTATTATTATTAGGTACAAGTCAATATTTATCAATATGTGCTTACACACAACAAGCCAACACCAACAGTCACACAAACCAGCAACTTAACAAGCCCGTAACTAATGTAGGTTAGAGTTGCGCGACTATAAATCGAACAACTGGCAAAGCATCAATGCGTAGATGTCCAAAATACACTGCAAAAGGAAAACAATTGTTTAAGACGGTCTCAATCCACACTATATTTTTAAATTTAAACAAACAATAATATTTCTTTTAAACAAACAAAACGGAGCTACTGTTAAATGCAGTCGCCTCTGCGCCCTCTCATGGCAGAATATCTTATGGCAGAACAATTTATAAAAAAAATTTTTTGTCCTGATTACATAGCTTCCTCTTCGAGGAAGCAAAATAGAAGAAATTAAAAAATAAAAAAAAATATGCACAAAAAAGAAAAAAAAAAGAAATTAAAAATAAAAATGGAAAAAAAATAAAAAATTAAAGTATTAATAAAAAAAAATTGAAAAATTAAGAAAAAAATGCAAAAAAAAGTAAGAAATTAAAAAAGTTAAAATAAAAGAAATGAATTGAAAAAAATATGCAAAAAATATGACAAGAAAAAAGAAAAATGAAAACAAAAAAAATAAATAAAATAATGAAAAAAAAAGAAATAGAAGGAAAAAAGAAAAGAAATTAAAAAATGAAATGAAAAAAAAAAACTCCGGGGGGTATAAATGAGTCATGGGACCCACGGTAAGAACGGAGTTCTTTAAACCTAAGAAACGTACTTAAAAAATGAAAATATATCTGGGAACAAGACAACCGTAAGATCCACGGTAAGAACGAAGCTCTTCGAAAATAAGCTCTCGTGTAGTTCTGTGAAAAAAGACGAGTACAGTACTAACGTTAACAGAACTTCGTGAGAACTGCACTCGTGTGGTTCAAGAGTACTCACGAAGTTCTTCATTCAAAAAAATTAGAAAAAGGTCAAATTTTTGGTCAGATTTTTAACTGTTAAAATAAATAATCTTTTATCCATGAACGAAAATTTCAAAAAACTATACTTTTAAAAGTCAGATCTTCTTTAGCTAATACAACAACAGAATAGAACTTTCACGATAAAAAAGAAGAATGCTGCTATAAATTTTCTCACACAGAGGATACAAAAATTCAGGATCTTTGCAATTCGCTCTGTGAAAGAACGCTTTATAGATGAGAACTAATTTATAAATAATTGCTTCATTAAATGAAAATAATACTTTAAAACAATCTTCAACACGCACATGTTACGTAAACTTGAAAAAATTTTTGTGAACGTAAACAAAATCACCGACCGTGAATGTAGTTATCTCGGGAAGAAGAACAATAAGTTAAAGTAAAGTTAATTTTAAAAAAATTTTTACTCAAAAACTATTACATTTTAATCAAAATCAAAAGGAAAAAATATTCTTAGAATCAACCGTAAATAATTTATTTGGATTTTTTGAAAAAATTTCAATTTTTGCAAAAATTGCCATTTTGCAAAATTCTTGAAACATTAGAATAAATTTGAGTGCATTTTTTTGGTAATTTTAACAACTTTTTTTCTGTTGACAATTTTTCCGTAACCCCATAGTTATTGAATAAAAAATTCCTGAATATATTGACAAAAATTAGCCAAACAAGGCGCTATTTTGGAAATCCTTGGTAAAAAATCGATTCAAAAACTATGAGACCTTAATATTTAAACAATTATTTTACAGGAAAATTATGTTCCAAGTCAATTCCACTCGGGAAACCTTTTGAAAACTTGAATTAAAAAAACAATAAAAAATTCGTGTTTTTTTTTAAACTGCATTTTGCAATAATAAACAATTTTTTTGGTAATTTTTATAGACACCATTTGAAAGAGCAGATCTTTAATTTTCAGAATATGCTTTACTTAATTTTTTTTTACGTTTTTAACGCTAGTTACAAGCTGTCGAAGACGGGAGTACCACTAGTGGCGTTTTGGGCGGAAACGGGTTAATAAATATATTTGAAATTTTAACAACAAAAAATAGATAACAGCAAATATCTGGTCAAAATTTCAAATCATCAGCTTTTGAATTATTCAAGATATGAAACAATGAAAAATTTTAGTTTTTTAATAATAACTTAAAGTTGACATACCCTACAAAAAAAAAACCGCTGCTAAATGCAGAATGCTTTCTCACAGAATTTCGAAAAACAAAATTAATTGTATTTAAAATCTTAATATTTTACTTCTTAAAAAAAGAAAAACTATAAAATCAATATAATTAATTAAAATATTTAATATTCTTAATTTTTTTCCGAAAGCACTTGAATAAGGTACTTCTTGATCTAAAACATCTTTAATAAGATCCAATTAACGAAATTCATTAATTAAAATACGATATTAGTAAAAAGCGACCCAGAAAACTATGAAAACGATATGCAGTTCCAAAAATACAAATTTTTTCAAAAAGCACTTAAATAAGGTACTATTTGATCGAAAACACCCTTAACAAGGTCCAACTAATGAAATTTCTTAATTTAGATGTAATATTTGTAAAGAGCAACCCAGGAAACCATAGAAACGATATTGTAATATACGATCTATTGATCGTAGATTGTTAAATATATTTTGAGTTTGAAGAATTATTCGTCGGCTCCTGGGCCTTATTCTTTCGTATTTGATTGAAGGAGAAAGTATAAAAGGATAAAAATAAATAGAATATCTATTTAGTAAAATTATAATCTTTAATGAAATAAAAAGATCCCAAATGTTTACAAATATATTAAAGATATATAAATAATTGATAAATAAATAATAAGGAATGGTATTTAAAATGCCAAAATTACACAATTTAAATTGTGTGATAAAATAATCTTGATCGTCTCGTTTAAAAGTAATTAAATTTATAATTTGAGAACGAAATTAACAAAAGTGAAAGATGAACAATAATATAAAATGACAACATAGAATAATAATTCAAAAAACCCCTAAGATACAATGAAAGTAGTATAAAATATATTGTTTTATAAAATATTTACTTAGTGATATTGTTCTATGTCCTTATATTTACACGACGTGAGTCGTGGCAGGGTTGAAGTTTGGTTGAGTTGGGCTGTGGTCCTCACTGACGCTGGCTCTTACAATCGACGGGCTTAGTTGCTGACTCCCTTGCAGAGGCATTCAGAGGAACCTCAGATTTCGGTTCTCGGTCCACTCAATCCAACAGCACTGTTGTTGTGAATAATAAGTTATTTTGACAGATCTTTTTACGGATCTGTCTCTGACACGAAGGATTCGTGTATAACTAATTATTCTGACACTTGGTCTCAGTTACAACGGTCGGCTATCATCCTGATGGGTGATCTACTTAGCGATTTTCTGAGCAGAATAACGGCGGAAAATTCAAGCAGACAAAAAGCGTTGGCGCTGGATGTTGGCGCCTTTCATGAGTGTAAATTGGAGCAACAGTCAGTCGTCAATCAGTGGTGGTGGAGGATGCTGAGTTGGTATCTTTGCCACTAAATTTCGGTTGATCTTGAAAAATGACCCTTAATTTAGAGCAATTTAAAAGTGTTGGTGTTTGTACATATTCGTTCATGTTTGTAAGTGTAAGCTTTAGAAAGCTGTTATTATACGTAGAGATAGTTGAACTTGCGTATAATAAGCGTGTATATATGGGTCATTTCACGTCAAGTAAGCAGGGTCAAAATTTTAAAATGGCTCAAACTTTTAGAATATCACCTTTACAACACTAGAAACTCAAAAAAAATTTCAGGTCTTTTGGTTGAGTTGGTTATGCTGGATAACCAATCAAAAAATCATAATTATTGTATTTTTTAATATTTTCCAATTTTTAAAGTTAAAATATTTTATATATAACTAGCAACTGTACCTCGCTCGCTCACGCTCGCTCGGTTTAAAATACTTTGTTGGATCTTACACGTAAAAGACACTATTGTATAATTAATAAAAATGGTACAAATTTTTTATGATAAGAAATAAATTTTCACTTTGTGTTTA
>JAPYZE010005540.1:0-10918 GCA_030522805.1 Leptomastidea abnormis | reverse complement strand
AAAAAAAAAAAAAAAAAAAAAAAAAAAAAAAAAAAAAAAAAAAAAAAAAAAAAAAAAAAAAAAAAAAAAAAAAATGACAGTAAGACAAAAACGAAAAAAAAAAGATAAAGGAAGCAGCGCAAGTATAGATGTTAAATATATATGTCGTGAAGCGGATGATTTAAGTATATACATATACGTAGAAAACACGCACGTGTAAGAGTCTGGTATATTTAAATGTTAAATCTATACGTAAAAGTCAAGTTTCGAAGCTTCGGTAAAACATATATTGGACAAAAGACAATCTGTAGCTCGTTTATATTATATTGTGTGAGTGTAAGAGAAGCAACTTCTCAAACGTTGTGTTTGACGAACAAGAGGAAGTTGTCGAGGAAAAATATACTGATAGATGTAATGGAGAAGTTTTTTTTTTATTTAAGAACATTTATTTTACTTTTTTTTTTAGTTCTTTACTAAGATTATTATGTTAATTGATTCATTAAGAGCTTTTAATTATAGCAAGAATAGTAATTAATAAAAAAAAGAACTTAACTTTTAGACATTTATTACTCTTTTTTTTTTTAAAAAGCTATAATTAATTCGTATCTCAAAACATGAAATATTTTCTCGATTATTAAGTCTTAGCCGTTTATATATGACTGCAAATGTACATCAGATTGCCCTGACCTACGTGTTATCCAAAATTATGCATTTTCTAGTTGGTCAAGGAAATACTTAAAGGTTGCTACTACTATATCTACTGTACGAACATGACATCGAATAAGTATATAAATAGCTATACTTAGAACTTAACTTATAATCTAAATGAATCAGGCAGGGTGAACTTTTGTTTTTTATATATTTTTTTCTTCTTTATTTAGAACAAGATTTTGATAAAATTAATTGCATTAATTTTATCACATTTTTTTTACTGAGCACGATTTATCAAAGCAAAAAAAAAAAAAAAATGAATAGAAATTTAATTAAATTTTTTATTGAATGAATATTAAAGCTATTTTGACACTCTAATAAGCGTAATTCAGCATATGAGTACGGCAACCACTCAGTTGGCAGATGCCAGGAATCGAACCCACGACCTGTGGATTACAAAACCAGCGTTCTACTGACTAAGTCATTTCAACTTCGTTCAATATACTTTAATATAATAAAGTTCTTTTCTTAAAGTACAAATTTTATTAAGTTTTTTCATCATAAATTTTTTTAAGATAAAACAAAAATTATGTATATATTTATAAATCTATACACTAGAGCATTTATAACAATTGTACGATTGCTTATATTTAATTCTTTTCCTTTGTTCAATTATTTGTACGATATTCTCATTCGTATACTGTAAACCAATAACCAATATTATAGCTTTTTAATTAAGTTGTATATTTGCGGAATCATTAAATTGCCGTTTTCGTTGTATATACAACCGTATACAATCAATATCGATTATTGTACACGTATAAGATTTTATTAAGTATTTTGCTTCATTTTTTTACAAAAATAAAATAAATAAAAAAAGAAAGTCAGAATGTTGTAAACAGATATCAAAATTTCAAACATCTCATATATTGTAATACAGCTTTTGAAATAAAACGACAGCAATTATAACTGTTTATTTTAAAAATACAATGAGTCATGTATATATTGCTGTCAGCAAAAATATATATTCTCATATAAGACTTGTAATATTGCACGCGTGAACCAAAAACAAATTCAAGACAAAAATTTTCATCACACTCGTTTTTGTTATAATTAATCATAACATCTGACATTTAATCGACCCAATAAATATTTCATAACTAAAATTTAAATATAACGTAACATCAAAAAAAAAAAAAAAATAATAATAAATCACCAAAAAATAATCAATACAGCATATTAAATATTCATCGCAATTACATTCCAAAATTTAAAATCACAAGAATTTTATTACACACACACACACACACACACACACACACACACACACACACACACACACACACACACACACAAATTTAACACGAATTAAACGATACATCACGTATTTACAATTCCGAACGTGAGCTTGCACACGTATACACAAAACTATACAAAACTCAAATCATCCGATAATAATCTTAAAAAAAGAAAGAAAAAAGTATATAAGAAGTAGGGTCAGCATCAGTTTCTCTAGGCCATTCGTTCTAGATTTCATTTATCCATAACCTTACTCGTTATACGATACAGAAGAGAAGAAAGAAAAGAGTATACACACACAGCATGATGATGAGGGGGAGCTAAAAGAGAAAAAAAAGAAGAGGTTGAGAGAGAGAGATTGGATGAGTAAGAGAGAGAAAAGGAAGAGAAGCAAAATAAAAAGTATAAAAAGGGTGAGCATGTATATATACAGGAGTGATGGTGTATAGAGTAAGTATAGTGTATAAGTAGAGTATAGGGGTTGTCGGCTCGTCGTCGTTGTATATATAATACGTGAGGAGCGCGTAAACGATAAGCATAAGCCTCGTACGCGATTTACCTCGGAAAAGAGAGAGAGAGAGAGAGAGAACGCTATATGTATAGGGAAAAGCGTGCACACGAGCTAACGTTTATATGCACACACTCCCTTGCCCTCGGCTTATACTCCCCCCCCCCCTCTCTTCTCTTCATCCTTCCTACCGACCTCACGGAATCATGGCGGTATCGATTTTCATCCTCCTCTCTCTCTCTCTTTCTCTTTCTCTTCCCCCTTGACCGACTTCATTCTCTCTCTCTCTTTCTCTCTCTTTCTCTCGAGGGTAAAAACTTGATTTTCAAAAGCGACACGCGCTACCACTGCTATACGACGACTATCGCTCTTGCGAGCTTTTATGTATATCCCCATGGCACGCGTATATGTATATAAGTACGTGATGGTTATATATATACATGTATATAGGAGTAGCCCCAGAGCACGTGAGTTCTTTTATGGATGTATATGTATTAGGATGTGTGGGTGTGGACTTTCTGCAGGATATATTTATATATAGAGAGAAAAGAGAAGGGAGGTTTTTAAAGACCTGCGTAATATTAACCAGCTGATGTTGAAGAAGGATGAGGAGGAGGAGGAGGATGGTGGGATACATAGAGGAGAGTTGGTAGATAACAAAAAGTCTAGTCTATATGGAAAAAGCATGCGCAGATAATATATATAAGAGGGAATATAAAAATTGAGTTTTTTTAGGGGTACTCGATGTTTAAGAAGCTGATAATGTGTCTTTTTTTCTAAGAGAAATGAGTTGTGATTGAAATTAGTATTATATATAATATATGTGGGTTTGATAATAATGTATTTAAAGAAATAAAAAAAGTTTATTGGCTTGATAGTATTTGATTTATTTTTGAATTGTAAAATACGTTTGTGTGGGAATCGATCGAAAAGTGGATAATAATTTGGTTTTGAACTGTAGATTTGGGTGCACGCGGTTTTAAAGCTATATATATATATATATATATACCATCGTCGTCCTGTGGTTGGACCAATCGCTTTTCGATTGTTGCGAGTCTATTAACTTTGGAGAACGTATATTTTGTGTGATTGAAATTCAATTTGCCTATATATATAAGTTATTATGAATTATTATTTTATTATTTTATGTCCTTGTTTTCATTTATAAGTTTGAATTATTATTTACTATATAAGTTTAATAATTAGATTTAATAAATTTGAATTCATAATAAAAAATATAATTTAAAAATTTTTTATGTTCCAGTTACGTAATTTGCTTTTATGTGTTATTTTACTGGAAATTGATGTATTGAAGAATATAATGAAAGAAAAAAGTCTGGTGTAAAAGAATAGCGAAAATAAAACGCAGTTAAAATAGTGGACAAAACGATTGTATCACTTGTACAAAGAAACATTTGTCTCATCTTGCAAGGTGTGATAAGACTCGTTATAATATGAAAAAAGAACGATTACGTATGTCGAACCTCAGAATATTATGCTGGAGAGCAAAAAAACTGTCGTTTGGTGATAAAAGAACCAGACCTTCGAGATAATAAATTTTTTTTTTCTTCTTTTCGTTTGAAAGAAAAAAAAATTAATATTGAGAAAAAAAAGGTTTTGTAATGTTTAAAAATATAATTTTTTTCTTTTTATTTAATCAATTTAATTATATATGCAAGGTAATAATAAGCTTTAAAAAATTTGCATATTATCAGAATGTATATTCATAAGTATTATTTTTGTTTGAGAAAAAAAAAATTTTAATTTTTTTTATGTAAGTTTGACATGGTGTAATTTCTTTTTTTAAAAAATAAACATTTTAAGGATTGTTATCTTGAGTTATAATTACTACAAGGCATAACTTTAACATTTAAAAGTAGTTTACCTTAAATTTTTTTGAGTAAAACCATTTTTTAAACCAATTTTTGTTTAATATTATTTCACATTTTAGTACATGCTTTATTAAATTAGATAATTTGCAATTTAATAAGTTTATAAAGTTACAATTTTAAAGATGTTTAAATATTCATGTAAAATCTAGAAGAAAAAGATACTAGTATAAACTTATACAAATTTCAACACAGCAAATAAAAACATCTAAAATTTCCATAAATAAAAAAATACAATTTTTAATTCTAAATGTACACAAAATAAAACAGATAGATATAGATAAAAACTTATTTCCCACCACGACAAATTAATACACCAAACAAAAGCTTTTTTTTTATATATATGATGTAGTAAAGTCTGACAAGAAGCTTATAGACCTCGAGAGGTCAAACGGATTATCGGTCCATATACATACATACACACATACATCTTTTCCCTCACCCTTCCAAAAATATCATCCCTACTACGACCCTCGACTCTTTATCAAAGTCAAGATCTCTCTATGATAAGCAACCACAAAAGTAGAAAGAGAGAGAGAGACAGAGAGCCATTGATAAAAGCTCTACTACTTCCAATGGATGAGCGTATAAGAGAGGAGGCAGCAACAGACAGTCGAGGTCGAGTTTAGGAAAAGGTAGGGGTGAGTTAGGGGCGCATATGTATCTACATGCACATACACAAATTTATATACTAAAAAAAAAAAAAAAGACCCGGACGGTTTTGGCTAAAAGCGGGGAAGAGGAAGAGGGAGTTGCGCATAGTTGTTATTCGAGCTCTATAGCTATATAATAGTTCAAGCGAGGCTTCTCGGGGCCAATGCTCGACTGACCTTAAAAACAACAGGTTGAACATGCCCCTATACCACACATACATAGCATGTACATACAGCAGCCTGACCGAGTGCAATTTTCGTCGCGGGACAGCAGAGAAAGGCCCTTCTTTATCTCACTCCTTCTTCTGCTTCTTCACTGCCTCATAATATACGTTTGCACTTCTTTCTTCTCGACAATCTTTACTCCTCTCACTTTTTTTCATCTTTCTTTCTTTTACTTTCCACACTTTAAAGTATAGTCAAGAGATGACAACGACGTATAGGCTATATTACGACGATCGCAGTATATCTATAACCAGACGAAATTTCGTTTTATCGCTTCCTTTCTTTTCCCTCCTTCATCGTAATCTTTCTTATAGCTATATGTATTTGTCTCTTTATCTTACTTTTTCTCTAATATCTAGCCCTAGAGAATCACATTTTACCTCGCGACGCAAATCGACCCTTCAGATGGAGAAGAGCTGATCCCACACACATATATATATATATACTTCTGCATGCTTAATTTTATGGAAAACGCAATAATCGATTTACCATTCGTCTTTTTTATACTCGTTTTACTTATTTTTTTTTTCTTTCCATCCTTCGCTTTCTTTCTCTGATATGCTTTTCTTTCTTCTTTCGCTTTTTATCTAACCTCGTTTTTCTTACCATCAAATTGCTACCTACTGGCTTTTTGATATATATATATATATTTTTAATATAAAAATAACAATGGAGGTATTTTATTATATATTTTTGTAATGATTATATAATTAAATTATATAATTTAAAATAAATACGAAAATAGCGATGTGTTTAAAATATATGTTAAGAATTTTTATACTAAAAAAAAAGAATAAATCACATTTTTTTTAAGAAATTATAAGAATAAATTGAAGAATATTATTTTCACAGTGTTAAAAGCTAATTAAAATTATATATGTTTTTTAAATGACTTTTATGAATTAACTGAAAACAATTCTAATATACTTTCTTGTGATTTTATTAATGGATATTTCAAAGTCGTTTGGAATTATATTTTTTTTTTCTTTCTTTCTCAAAATTCCAAAGGTATTAGAGCATTTCGAATTTGAATTTAGGTGCCAGAAAAGTAAAAAGCATATTGCTTTAACGGTTTAAGGTTTGATTTAACAACTGCTTGCGCCAAAATATTAAAATTTTAATAGGCTTATTGTTTACAGCTGTTTACATTTGTCGATCGCGTAATCTGCAACCTCATAACTTTTCTTGTATACCCATTAAAAATGTTTATGAGGAAAATCATAATATTTTAATGCTTTTACTTAAATATATATATTCGTATAGATTTTACAACAATAGTTTTTTTATATAAAAAAATTGTATAAGAAGTTATTAAATATTTTTATCATTTTTATTTTTAATTTTATCGAAATATAAATTTAGTTTTACAAAATAACGCTATTACTTTAAATAAACATTAAATATAGTATTTGTATAAATATTTGTAGTAAATCAATCTTTACTTAAGAAAAGAATTTGGACAATATCCAATATTTTTTTTTCTCCTCTTAAATAATCATTTACTTTTAATTAAAAATTATGATCTCAAAATTTATTATGCAAGCAACATTTAAAAACCGTCTTATTCAATAAATCGTGAGCCACTTTGACAGACTGTAAAATTTTATTACTAAAATAATTTTTCAACACTAACAGTACTATAGTTAAAAGAAAATGAAATCTTTAAAATCGCTGAATAAACATGAACACACACATTATATTGAGCCCAAGCAAATAAAAAGCTCAAACATAAACCAGTTATCTTTTTGTTTAAACATCAAATTTTTTTTCTTCTACCTGTTCTTAAGAAAAACAACAAATGAAATTTCGCAAAAGGTAAAAAGTTAAAATAAAAATAATAATAACAATAAAAATTAAGTACAAATATAAGGGCTATCATTTAAAGGCAAGATCAAGGTCTAATACCACCAAAAATCGTTTTCTGAATACAAATAGACGATTTAAAATCGAAGTACTTTCATATATTTTATCCGTAAAAGCGCAGGCGCACTTACTCTCATACTACGTAGCTGTATAACCGAGTGGTTGAAATGATGCGGAACGACGAGCTTCTATCCCAAGAAGCTCGATCTGAGAAACGCGTCTCTCGAGCTTGCACACGCACACATTTACGCATACATACACAAATACACATACATACACACACACACACACACACACACACACACACACACACACACACACACAATACGTAAACGTATATATAAAAGCAAGCGTGTCCGCGTTCCAAACTTGGCTCGCAGCAGGCGAAAAAGCCTTGTGACCTAGTGAAGAAGGAGATAGCACACACACACACACACTCTATCTCTTTTTTCTTTTTCTTCTCTTTTCGCTAGAGCTTTTTCTCTCTTTATACGCATGCCCAGTTTGTCGTATCACGGTTTTATATATTTGCCATGCTACTCGATATGGTATCTTTCTATAACGATAAATTCCGTTAACTGCGTTTAACGGTTATTCCAAATATTTTTGGCATTTTAGTTTTTAATGTGTGCAATGTGTGTGTGTGTGTGTATGTTGTGCTGTCAATTTTGTTTTGTATGAAAGCGTGAGCTTTTCTTCTTTACTATTGTTATTTAGCAGCAGTAACGTTGGAATTTCAAAAATGTTAAATTGACGCTTGACGAGTTGGAAAATGCATTCCATTCTTTTTTTCCCTTTCTTTCTCATTTTTTTCTCTTTTGTTTTTCAAACATATACTCTTCTGATATCGATGGTATTTTTCGCAAATACACTTTTGTGTAATATAGCAAACTTTTGTATTGTTAAAATGTTAATGAAATATTTAACAATAATAAAAAAATACTAAAGATTTAAAAAAAAAAAAAAAAATCCTTCGATTTTTTTTAAATAAAAATAATTATAAACTAATTACTTTCCCTTTTTTTTCATATAATAACAATCAAAAGAGAAAAAAAGAAAGACTCCATTATCATCGTCAACGATGTGGTAGCGCAGTATCATTAAAAAGGCAAGTGTTACTTAACACTTGTGCTTGCAAGCTCGCTCGCGTTCACTCGCTCGCTCGCGTTTTGCAAATAAGTTAACTTTAATAAGCCATTGATATTGCAAATTTCTAAAATTTTAAAGAGCATTGTATATGCATATATTGGTAGTTCGTTAAGCGATAGGAAGTAAAATACACACACATACACACTCACACACTCTTGAGGTCCCAAGCAATTTTGCCGTCCGACTTTATCGCTCCAAGTATATATTCGCGACGTTATAATGTGGCACGTTATAGCGTGCCCGCACGTACACATGTGTAATGAGTGTGTGTATGTGTATGAGAAAGACAGTTGCCACGACGAACTTTATACAAAGCGAGGTATAGGTTGCGGTATATACGGTAACGACAGCGTGTGTGTGTGTGTATGTGTATGTGTGCGGGCGCGAGAGAGCTAGAGTATATAGGTATATATATAGTGTAACGAAAGCGATTTCGCCTTCATTAGCTCGTGTAGCCCGCAGAGAAGTTGAGGCCACCTTGAATCGTTTAGCCATAGTCGTATATACCCCTACTCCTCTCTCTCTCTCTCTCTCTCTCTCTCTCTCTCTCTCTCGTTCGCTGCTGCTTTGCTCGTTCTTGAGCTTACACACCCACACGCACACACACACATACACAGCTACAGTATTCTCTTCTTTCTTGTCTCTCAATTATATATATATATACACAACTTGACAAGACTTGACTTTGTTTGTTTAATTAAAAAATATATTTGTTGTGCGTTTGGAAGATGATGTTCTTTTTTTTTATTAATTTTTGTTATTTACATTGCGAAAGTTTGATGATGCTATTTTTAAGATATTAATTGATCACAAGTGTTTCTTTTTTGTTGTCTTGATAAATTAGCAATAATGTATTATTATTATTTTGAAAAATAATATAGTAGATTAGGATTAGTATATTTAACGAGTTAATCTTTTTGATTTTAATAAATAAATATCAATAGGTCAAGTGGTTTTTATGCTTTTCAATTATTTAATATATTCGGGTCCCTTACTCAAGTTTTTCGTATAGCTGTTTAAATATTAAAGAATAGTCTTACTAGTGCTTTTCAAAGAAAAAAAAAATGGGGTATATGTTCGTCTTGAATTTGTAAGTTGCAAGAAAAAAAATATTTTTCTTTTATAAAGGTTGAAAACTTTGCGATTCTACAAACTTAACTACTTTGCAAGGCATTCGAATAGAAAAAAATGTAAACACGCTATCGAATTCTTTGTATTTTAAAAATCAAAATTCATCGATTATTCGAACATAAGATCTTTTTAAAGAAAATTATATTCTCATGTATAAACACATAATTACATTTATTAAATTTTAATGAGATACTATTTATGTCTCAGCTTATATCTGTAACAATGTTTGTCTTGTTTATAATTCATAAAAAAATTAGTGCGAATAAAAGTAAAGAGTTGAACAACGAAATTTTTTAATACATATCAACGGGTATAGAATTACAAGTCTCAAACCTTTTGCCGTTTATTTCTGATACGATTTTTTTTTTTTTTTTTTTTATACAGCTTTCTCAAAATAGCAGCTTTTCGCGTTTACACGGTCAGTAACCTATTCCATTGGCCTTCACGCTCGAATGAAGGTAAAACAAGATGATGCGAGATCATATATGATGATCAATCGGCATTTTCCAAAATGACAAATTTTTCTTCGAATTGTTATGAAGATGTGGCTTTTATTTTTGTTCTTTCTTTTTTTTTTAGATTCGATTGTGAAATTGAGAGCTGACTAAGTTTTTCGCTGTTTTTATGTATAATCTGTTCGTGTTTTGTTGAGATCGGAAAAAAATGAAAAAAGAAGGTAATTATCTTGGGTTTAAATAAAGCTAGTGGTCGAGTAAATCTACGAAAAGAGAGAGAGAGTAAACCGAAGAAGTTTTGCGACTTTAAATATTTGAAATATAGTTTTTCTTTTTGTGTACGTGTTGTGTGTGTTCGACTTTGAACTTTTAAAGTTTCTTTGGAAATTTTTTTTTTTTTTGCTGTTTCACTTTGAGTACTCTTTGTTTGTAGTTTCAATGACTATCATATTACTTTAAATATTAATATACTTTCAATACTTAACTTTAAATTTTATGACTTTCCTTTTTTTTTTGCTCTTTAAGTTTTAGAAATTAATTAATTATTTATTTAGAATACTCGTTTTTTATCCTTGAACTTTTTTTTTCTCGTAATCTTATATAATCACGATGAATTTTTAAAGGCACTTATTTTAATTAATTTGAAACTCATATTAATTATTAAAGCTCGAATTTTAGATAAAAATAAAATATACAATCGTATTTTAAAGATTTAAAGTGATATACACAGATACAAAAAAAAAAACAAAAAAACAAAAAAAGAATGTAATAACTGATATTTTTGGTCTATACGCGCAAAGGTAGCTAGATATGATGCTTACTCAAGCAAATAAACGGAAAAATCGAAGGGTAAAAGTGTACTCCTGGGAAAAGGAGATTCAGAAAAAAAAGACGGCTTCGTTACGCATGAGAGAAAAAGGATGGACGTATTAAAGGATGGAAATGAAGAATATGTATTTTTTTTGCTGATACCGAGTGTAAAGCTGACACACATAAATTTTATTAAGAGCTATTTTGTTAATTGATTATGTTTTATTTAATTATTTGATAAATGAAAATACATTTTTAGAGTGTGTTTAATAAATTAGTAAACAATTAAGTAAATTAGTATATATA
>JAPYZE010005539.1:0-13236 GCA_030522805.1 Leptomastidea abnormis | reverse complement strand
AAGTCCCCCAAGTTTGGTTCGATTATCTCTTTTCGTTCCAAAATTATCCTTGAATTCTCATTTTACCCTGTTCTCAAAGTACCCCATCTTCCCCTACACCCTATACATTTTATAAGGGTGGCAGTTATTGTATATATATATATATATATATATATATATATATATATATGTATGAACTTATAAGGTATATATGCGCGCGCAAGTCAGACAGACACAACCACAATGTAAAACAGGCTTATACATATAGGAGGGTAGTTCTGTAGATACACATACTTACTCAGCAGTATATAGTAACTTGCGCGATAGAGGGAGGGAGAGAGAGAAAGGGAGAATTTTCCGCAAGCTACAATACATATACTATAGTGAGTCAGTTGTCACGAGGCCGCGATCCTCGCCGGTATATATGTATAGGTATACATACCAAAACCCACCCTAATATACCTGTACCCATTATAAAAGCGTTATATATACACGCAAGCTTTATGTAACATCACCAGCCGTACAACAGTGTAGTGCGGATAAACAATATAAGTATAGTACGTATACAAAAAATCTCTTTATTTTTTTTTTCTCAAACTAAGTATACTATATCGCAACAGCATATAGTAGAGTGCTCGTCGCGGCGGCAGTGGTGGCTGGTATAGCTATATAATATATATATATATATATATATATATATATAAGGGGGTGCGCGCAAGTTGAGGTATATATAAGTATAAACGCGGAGCTTGCAGTGTACAATACCGCGCCGGCGTATAATAACTATATACCTACTACTACTACTACTACTACTACTGCTACTAGCGCTCAACCAACCATCAGCATATATAGAATACATAGAATTGGGGGACGTATATAGTGAAGAGAGTAAGAGGGTTGATGGCAGAGGGGCGGAGAGGGAGTGTGCAAGAGAGGGCGATGAGTATATAAGTGAGTGAGAGAGAAACATGGCGGCGCGCAGTTCTATACCAGGGCGGCGGATCGAGGGTGGCTATACTGCTACTGCTGTGACTATATCTGAAGGAGGCCAACACTGCTTTATAACAGCAACAGCAGTATAGCAGCAACAGCAGCAGTATAACCGCTGATGCAGTCGCGAGGCCTCTTTCTCTCTCCTTGAGTGTAAGTCCTATATACCTATACGTATAAGAGAAAGAGAGTGAAGGATTGACCCGGGTCGAATATTATAGTGTATATACGTATATTAGAGTGTGAGGGGGGTGGAGGGAAGGGAAGAAGAGAGAGAGAGTCATCGATCGAATGTGATATTTAGTATTATATATGCGGGTGACGTGCCGGTGGGGAATACGAGTATAGCAGTATAGTGGAAAAGAGTGAGAAAGTGAGGAAGAAGAAGAAGAAGAAGAAGAGAGGAAAAGCTGCGGTGGCTGGCTAGGCCATCGATTTATCGGTTGTCGAGAAAGAGAGAAATAGAAAGAGAGAACAAGTGGTGATGGTAGTGGTGGTGGTGAGTTTGCACACGCGGTGTCAGTTTTTAGGGTTTTGTTGAAAGCACCGCGTGCGGATGGCTCGTCGGCGGTGGAGGACAGGCCAAAACCGTTTCTTGGAGTTAAGGGTGAAAAAAAATAAAAAAATAAATAAAAGAATGTGCGTAAGTTGCTGCTGATCGTGTCTGCGCTATACAGTGGTTGTTGAAAAGGAAGAAGATATATAATGATATCTATATGTAATATTATGATATCGAGTGTGACAATAGAGTCAGCTATAAATTACTACTGCTGATACTTTTTATGTTTGCAGTTTTTTTTCATGATTATGACAAGGATTTCAGTGCACGATGTGTTATTGGACGTGGTTATTGTTGTGTGTGATATAGGATATAGAAAAAGTGAGTGTGGCTAAATCAAAAAGAGAGAGAGAGAGAGAAAAAAAAGAAGGTTGCTTTGGATTTGATGGGCGATAATAATAATAATAATAATAATAATAATAGTAATAATTTGAAAGTGACAACAGCAACAACAAAAACAAAATTAACAACGCGACAAGTTAAATTATCATTACAACCAATCCCATCATTACGAAGACGGAGAAGACGAAGAAGAGTAAGACCTGGCGAAGAAGAAGAAGGAGGAGAAGGAGAAAAAAATGACGTTGATCTTATAACGATAAATACTGCAGCTACAGATATTATTATTTCTACTACTGCTGATATTGATCCTGCTAATCGATTGACTGTTTTGATAACGAATGATAATAGTAATAATTATAATAAATCGTTAATTAATTATACAGGATGCACCTGTATTTTGAAAAGAACAGCAATGCCAAGTGCGATTGTAATATATTATCACTTAGTTGGATGGGAAAATTGCCGGATGAGCTACAAGAGGTTAGTGCATTCTATATTAAAATGTTTTTTTTTACATATATTTTATTCTTTCTTTTTTTCTGGTGTTAAAGTGTTTAGATTTATGTTTTTTGATTTGAATGGATTTTTTTTTTACTTTAACTTTTTGTTCTTCTTAGTAGTAAGGATTTTACGAGTGAGTTAGGAAAGAGGGGGTTAAGCTTGAAATATGGATTTAGTGGTTTTGCGCGAAATATGACACGATTGACAAGGGATGTATATATGTATAGTTGGCTGAGAGTATTATTATTATTATTGATATATTGCAAGATATTTATCATATATGTGTCTTATGTAATGGCAATATGTAAGTGGATTGAGGACAATCAATTTATTTTTGAAATTATTGCTTATTTTTTGTAGGTTTAATAAAAGTATAGTGGTAAAATTATATAAAAATTTGAATAATATATTAGGAATTATTTTAAAAAAAAGATTTTTAAAACAAATAATGATTGTAAAATGATTGTTAAAAATATCATCAATATATAGGGCAATTTTGTTGTTGTTGGTATATTGGGGTTGTTAAGATATTGAACCATTTGCATCAAACTTTTATAAGCAGCAGAATCTGTTATTTGTACACGATGAGTCAGTGAAATATTTATTGTCTGAACGTTTTATTTTGATCGATTGTTGCACAGCAAAAAGAATTTTCTTTACAATAAAAAAGAAAACCTTTTTATTTTTATACAAACGTTGATATTAAGCTTTTTTTTTAATGTTTTTTTCAAGGTACTTGAATAATTGATTATTTCATTTTTTTTATATTTTTGAAATAAACTGATTTAATCGGATATTGTCCAGTATTTTTCAACGTTTTTTATCAAATTTACAACAAAAAAAGTTAATTATAAGATTGTTTGTACGTGTGTAATTATAAAATATAGGTCATAAAATGTATAAAACATTATTCAAATTTAATATATGCTATTAAATACAATTTATAAACTTGTCACGAATATATTGATGCATAAAATTAACTTCATTGAAGAAAATCATCGTTTATAATATTATACTAAGCAGGTGTAATTTTAACAATTATAATACATTTTTTTTTGTTACTCGATTTTGTTTTTGCGGGTATGTAACGTTATAATCAAATAATCAAAAGCGAACAAAATAATTTTATTAATCCTGTAATAAAATTTTAAAATCGATTATTTTTAAAATTATCAATATTTAATTTCGCATAAATACCTTAAAATATTAAAATTATCAACAAGTAATACATATTTGTAAACGTTTAAATAATGTCAACTCAACACTTTTGACATAATCAATACGTTAAAACACCAATCGAAATAAACAGATACAACGTGACCTTATACAGTATATATTTATTAATTTAAGAGCTACTTACTGTACTTCGTATTGTCCATCAATTGGAAATTGATCTCGGGAAAAAGAAATTCAAACTGCTTCCTAGAAATTGCTTATTATTGGATAGATATCGGATCAGAGATTGCTTATAAATAGAAAAAGCTTTTTCTATGATATGCATCTTTATATTATCATGAAAATTGATTAATTAAATTTAGAAATTTAAACGAAAATGTTTCTACAGATTTTATATAAAATCGATTGTGTTTATTATCATTTAAACATTTCAAATTTGCAAACTTTAATCAAAAGTTCCTTTTTTTTGTACAACCAATAAAATTTTTTTTTAATTATTAACCAGCTAAAAATTAATACAAGACAGTTGATAATAAATTTTTAATAAAAGTATTAAAATATATTAAAAAGACGTATTAAAATATTAAATGTATATTATATTAGGTAAGCTCTTTAAGATGTTCTTACTAGGTAGTAATTTAACTATGTACATACTTACTTGGAATAGAGAACGATATTATAGAACTTAAGTCTAGCCTAGATTATAGTCTTACTTATATGTATTATATACCTACCATTTCTTTATATATGCTCTACTAAAATTTCCATCAATGGTCTCGTTAAGCTATAGTGTTTTCATTTTCATTTATACTCATGGAAAAAAAAGAAGGTAACATTACTTTTTACTTGCTATATAATTAAGTCTTTATTTTATAAAAAAAAAATAACAGATTTTTATTTTTTTAAATATATGTACCTATTTTTTAAATAAGAAAAAACTAAAATATGTAATAAAAATTAAAGTACAAAATCGTGTACCTATCGTTAAAAATGAAAGACTCACATTTAACTCACGTACTTCATACCCTTATATAAAAAATTAATTCATTTTCAAAAGAAAAAAAAATTTTCAATCTCATAAAAATCAGAAAAAAATAATAAAACTAATTAAACCCAAATAAACACTTGTCAACAATTTGTAGCAAATCAATACAATTTACCAAACAATCAAAGAACCTACAATTAGGACACATATAAACACAAAATTACATATACTTACATAATAATTTTATATAATAAGAAACATCAAAAAGAAAATTTATATATTAAAATCTCAAGATCTCCTTATCCCTCTCTTCCTCTCTTTTACAAAACCAAAACGTATTTACAGAAATGAAAGAGAGACAAGCAAATAGAGCGAAGAGGCAAAATAGCTCGGCTCCTTTAATCTAAGCACCCACATATACACATACACATTACATACACCCCTTACTGTGCGTATATATATAAACCCTACACACAAACCACTCACTTATACTCATTCTCATTCTTTCTCTCTGTCTTTCATCGGCTCGTTACCTCCTTTCTCCCTTTCTCCTTCAAAACTTTACGCAGTAGGGGGTGTGTACCTATATGTATATAGCAGAAATGAAGGCGAGTCTCTCTCTCAACTCTCTCAACTCTCGAGTAATCGAGTAAAGCCCCAAGTGCCCATACATACATACATACATACACTCAATCCCATTTACACGCCTACATGACCAAAGGCAAGATTAAAAAAAAAAAAAAAAAAAAAAAAAAGAAGAGAAAAGAAAAACAAATGAACCGATTACACTTTTATATAAGTATATACACAGCATAGTGTCCATCCCCAAGTTATAGTCAAGCTAAGCTTTGGTATGGGGTGCTGGAATGGAAATCAAAAGGCGTGTTATCGGCACGAAATAGAAGCGGCCAATTTGAAGATACATCTACGTATATAGGTATATTGAAGTATATACCTATTGAGGGGGGGGGGGGAGTTTTGTACGCGAGATTGAGTTTATATATACGAAAATGTTATATGCAGTATAGGTATACGCATGTATTGTATAGTCCCTCCTCCTCCTTCTCCTCATCCCATCTATACATATACCGTGTGTACTTCTCCCCTCGCAGACGGAAATCAATTGTCGAATGGGATGGTCTTGTCTTTGACTATTACACATACATGGATGCATATATAGACCCTTTATGTTGTTGGTGTATACATGTAGGTATATATAAAGATGTGTATTCGGAACATGACTAATTCTCATAACGCTTCCGGACATTTACACACATACACACACATACACATTCATACAAATATACGTGTAAAGGTATATATATGAGGGTGAGGGTCGTGGTAGTATAAGCGTCAATGCACTTGTACGGTATCTCGTCTGCGTATGTATACGTATGTTTGTATATTGCTTTTTTTCTTTTTGTATCAATTTCAATAATATACGTAAACACTGGTTATATAGTATGCACGAATAGTAAGAGTATTTTTTGATATAATTTAATTAGTATGTATATATGCAACGATGTATTATATTTAAATGTTCATTGTTTTTATTAACTTGACAAACATTTAGAAACATATATAGGTATAGTTGCACCCTAAAATTCTCTTTTTTATAGAATAAGTGGAAATCAATGAAACATTTACTGACTCATTCGAGTTAAGCTCATAGTGAATTTTAGTGTCAGACTCTGACGCATCAATGAATTTATATCTTGTTTGTATTATTTGTAATCGATCTTCATAAATGAATCTCCACTTTTCATTTTTATTTCTATATTATATCATAAAAATATAAAATACAAAAAAAAAAATTTCTTGATTTTCGATATGAAAAAATTATGTTCACAGACTTATATTACATCTTCTGAGAAAAAAACCGAGTTGAGGGTACATATTATCGTGATTAATTTACTGGGACTATCAAATCTTAACGTAGCTAATAGTAAGTGTATATTATACACACCACGTTGTAGTATAGCACATCAAATAAATTCATTGAAACAACAACAACAACTATCCTACATATTATCGCTTAGCTACTTGATTATTTATTCATTTAATTTATGATAATATTGGTAGGCTATTACATTACCTACATTAAGAGATGCATATTACAAACATTACGTTAACATATATAGCTTAATAAATCTCGTGTACTTTACAATATTTTTATGATATTATATATTATTTATGTGAAATGTTATATTATTATGTATAGTACGTTATCTTTTAAATCTAATAATTCCTTAATATTGAAGATTTAATAAAATTTTTTTAAACTGCTACCAATTGCATTTCAAAATAAAAAAAAGACGTGAAAAACAGAATTTTAAAGAGCTTAATACTTTTTTAATTAACTACAAATAAATTTTTATTTATCGTGCTTGCAGTAAATAAAAAAAAACAACATTAAATTAACAATCGACACAATAAAAAATCCGTGAAACTGAGAAAAACTAAAGCAGGACGACAAATCTCGGTTATTTGCTTGCATACATTATAAACAAATCCTCAAATGTAAGAAAACAAGAGCTCACTTAAATTTCCAATCCTGAATATATACTTACATATCTATATGTATGTGTGTATGTGTAAGTGTATTTAATGCAAAGCCTGGCACATTGTAGTACGTACATACACTACTACACTTGATGTCCGTGCAAAATCTACCCACGCAAGGTCTTCGTATAATACATACATATAACATATACATACATACATACACACACACATGCCCTAAGAGAAAGACGGACAAGAGAAGGGTGTGTAAGTAGCAAAAGGAACACTTTAGTCACGCGAGAGAGCTCGATACGTATACCTATATATAAGTTGTAAGTTGTTCGAAAACAACCGACCATTGATGAGAAGAAGAGCTATTAAAGAATGGTATGGGTTTTTTTTTTCAATTGGAGGGTTAGCTCTGCTTTTTTTTCTGTGGTTCAACTTTATATATTAACCCTTAGTTTTTTTTTTCGTTCAATCCTCCCCAAATGATTGTTATATGAAGTGTCGTTGAAATCACATGAGTATGCATACATAATAAATATAGACATGTAAATATGATGCGTATTAATAACTTGTTTATTTTGAAGGCTAAAACTGCAGCCTTTCTGTACATTAAAAAAAAAAAAAATTTGTTTTTATGTCTTTTTTATTTTTCTTTCTTTTTTATTTTTCGGGTAAATTTTTATTTTCTTTTGTCACTTATATACTTGGCTCATTTAACGTGTCACGTTATATTATATATCAATATGAAAGAGTTAAAATGCAAATGACATATTTGACTACACAAAAGCTATATTATCTATTTGTGAGAATGAAAGGGAGAGCGCAAGTATATGAGCAATTTTGTTTTTTTTAGTTATTTCATGGTCGTATATCATATTGCCTCCGGCGACAATCACGATAATTACTCTATGCGTACAAATATATATGTGTATATTTTTATCTTTTTTTTTGTATTTATTCTGTTGGTATAAAAGTATAAAAATATTATGTTAAAGAAAAATATATAAATGTCCAATGATGTGACAGATTAATATACCCTGTAATAAAAGTGTTAAAAAAGAAAAAAATATATATATAAATATATACCTAGATATCAGGCGAATTTATTTGATATTAGTCGGGTCCAAATATAATTACAAAGCTCGATAAGTAAAGCGAGCGTACAAATACAAGCCTATAATTTTTTTTTTCTATTTCTCTATATCTATATATCTCTATCTCTTTTTATTCCTCCCCTATAATCCTAGAATATTGCCGTCATCTATTCAAGAATATTTAAAGTAGCCTGCACTCGAAAGATTTTCACACCAGAGTAAAGCTCACTTGAGTCACGAAATGTTTTGCCAATAAATATACATGCATACTTACATACAAACACATATCTATCAAGCACACGTTGCAATTTTAACAAACAATGAGCTTGCAAGCTCAGTCTATACTTATATATGTATACCTATGTATGCATAATATCGATTACCCTCCTCTTCTTTACTAATGAATAAACAAGAGACAATTTAAAAACATTTGATGGAAAACAAAAATAAATTAAATGTACCGTAGTAAATGAAAATCTTTGTTCATCATACACCTGAATCTCTGTTTTCATTAAAGTCTAACAAAAGCTATTGAAAACAATATATATACATTATTCTATATACATTATTTTATGTATATATATATATATATATATATATTATTCCACGTAAAACTAAAATAAAAAAAAACATCTAAATCTTGTATAAATCTCGCAAAAAAACCTCATAAATCTTTCCAACTTTTACATACATTAATAAACAAGAACAAAAATTAGTAAAAATTACAAGCTTACTTTTACATGACACACACACACACACACACACACACACACACACACACACACACACGCACACAAGCAGAAAAACGTCTGCACATACCGATCGATGACGCGAAAAATTCTCATTTTCATCCCCTTCATGCATATACCCTTTTTCTATAGATATAACACTATGACTGCAGAGTAGGAAAAAAAAGAGTATATATGCGAGAGATTCTCTCTTTTTCTTTCTCTCTCATCAGCAGCTTTTAATTATGCGCAAGCGCGCGCGCGTCTCGCACAAGTGAAGAAACGAAGCATATAGCTAAAGCGGAAAAGAGGGAAAATTAGCGCGCTCGTTATATATACGTGCGAAAGCTTGAGACAAGCGCAGCGGGAGCTATGTGTGTGTGTATAAGAATAGAGAGAAAGGGGTGGTCTAGTCGTGAAGGGGAAGAAGACTCTACTTTGGTATAGGGTGACAGTGTGAGAGAAAGATGAGACTGAAAAATTCCAAGGCTGATGGTGTGTATATAGGAGATGAGAGAGATAAGAGAGAGACTCTCGTCTCTGTGCTTTCGTATAATTGTCGCGACGACTGCGATGAGGGAGAAATTTTTTTTTTCTTTTGTAGGGAAAACTATCGTTTTCTCCCTTTTTTTTTTTATTTTACGGAGAAGGATTTTAATGGAAGTGTTAGGTGGTTGATAAATGTGTGAAAATATTATGAGATGTATAGTTGATTTTTGCAAAGTGTAATTTTTTTTAAGAATTTATGGATTATTTATTGGTTGGGTCAGATTTAATGTATTTGAATGTGTTTTTGAACTTTAATATTTGATTATATGTAGGGACATTAGGGGAATTGGGAGATTTAAAATGTGCAAAGTTTGTTCACTGCTGAGACATATTTTAAGTTTATAGTTATGTTTGTTTTCTTGCTTGGCTAATTAGTTTTTAATTGTTTTCTATGCTTATTGTTAGATATATAGAGAGTAAGGTACAGACCTGGTATAATCAGTGAAAGATTAATTAATTACAGATAATTATATTTACCTATATGTGTATGTGAACTTTATAATAACTCTTGAATTGAATTTTTATTAAAATTCATAAAAACTTTTCCATAAAAAGTTTGTTAAAATTTTTAAAATTCATTAATAAGTAATTCTAAATACAACAACGATAACATATCTAAATTAGTAATAATTAACGTACGAATTCTTAAAAAAGATTTAAATTAAATCTTATCTTGCTATATATAATTAACAAATTTTTTTTGTTGAACTTTTTACTTTTTTAAAATTTTTAACCCGTTAAATAAATTTTGGTATTTTTTGAACTTTAACATGTTACAAAGCTATTTTATTATGTTAAAAAGTCTTACAGACGACGCTTCACATATAATCATGAATTGCTATTTCGTCACTATGTTTCTCTTTGACTTTTCTGTGAAAAAAAAAATAATACAAAAAAATTTTAAAATGAAAAACTTAATAAAAATTGCATTACAAATCATATGAAATTACATTAAAAAAAAAAAAAACAAAAATTGATAAAACAAAAATTAAATAAACGAGGGATTCTTTTAAATTTGTATTAATTAATTTAAGTCGATCTGTAACGTAAAATGTTCCGTTTACAAATAATATGATTTAGCAGAAAATTTTGAAAACTTCTCGGCAATAACACACTTTTTTTTATCTAGTTCAATCAAATTATTTTCCATTAAAAAATGAATCGACTAATTTTATGGACAAGCTTACACAACTGTGCATAAAGATATGAGAGAGATAAATTTTTTATGCTAAATGTAAGTTTAAAAAGAAAAAGTCACTTGGTATTGAAATAATTCGAGACATAGACTTTCAAAACTCTAACATTATGTCTATTACAACAAGTTTCTTTATTGATTTTTTGATTTTACTTGTTTATTCTTTGGAAATAAAAGGTATATATTTTTTTACTCTTCTTTGTTTGAAATGTTCTGTTGTTCTAATGTTTACTTTTATAAATAAAAAGATACCATACAATCACATTGATAGAAAAATATAACGATAATACGTACTCAAATTTATATAACATAAAATATTGTAAAATATTGTGAATTTTAAAACTATAAAATTTGTTTATTAACAAATTTTAATTAAAACTTGTTAAAAGGTAATTATAAAAATAAAGAATTAAAATTTCTTTAAATTGTTTTTGTAAATACATTTGTTTTTATTTTTTTTTTTTAATCTCACTAATACATAGACTTAAAGTTTATTTAACAACGAACTTATAATAAATAATGAAATTTTATATCACTAATAAATAATAATAAAAAATAATAATACCTTACGTTAAAAATTAATAATTGATTGAGTAAAATCAACCCAAAAATATGTCAATTTTAACAATATTCTAGATAAATATTTAAGTAAATTATTTAAAAAAATTTTTAGGTATCAGACCCACACCTAACGTGATGGATATGATTTTTACAAACATACACCAAGTTGCCGAAATGACAAGTGAAATAAATGAAAATTTAATGTTCTTAAAAGAGCATTCACATAAAATACTTCCATCAGAATATGAGGAGATTATGAAACGTAAAAAATTAATAGAAAATTTCATCAGAGATAAACATATTGAGGATTTAACACCATATCATATTTTAACCTATCGACAAGACATATTTCCAAGTATTGTCGAATTCAATGACTTTTTTAAAACAGTAAAATCAAATATACAACATCGAGCAGAAGTAGAAAGGTCTGAACGACAAAAAATAATGCAAGAAGTTGTATCATTAGCTGAACTTAATTCACATGTTAAAATGGCTTTGACCTACGTGAATCAAAATTGGCAACGTGTACCTGTAAATCTTCAAAACGAGATAACACGACTGAATAATCAATTGAAAAACGTTATTAAAGGAATAACTTCGCAAGATCAAATTGATTCACTGTCGGAAGAATTGATAATTTTAAATCGATATACACTTATGAAACCTACGTTGGAATTGCGTAATTTTTTGGTTAATGTAAGACAGTTTTTATTTGACACACAAGGACGTGAAAATCAAAATGGATCAGTACCAGGAGTTCAAAGAAGATCTGATGGTCCAAAAACACATGTAGCACAATTAGGAGGAAGAGAACAAGGAACATCAGGAGTACAAGTACTAAGAACATTACCAGGAAGTCAAGGAATGCAAAATGGACCAGGTACCTCAGGAGTTCGAGGACGAAATACACCAGGAAGTCCAAAAAATCAAGCTAGACCTAATATTGGAAAAGGAAAACCAAGTGGATAATAATAATAATAATAATAATAATAATAATAATAATAATAATAATAATAATAATAATAATAATAATAATAATAATAATAATAATAATAATAATAATAATAATAATAATTAATATTTATTTTCATAAAATGCTCGTTTAAGTGTGTAAAAATTAATGTAAAATTAGTGAAATTAAAGAAATTTTTTTAAACGATTTTTTAATTGACTCATATTGATTATGTTTTAAAATTTTTATTGTAAAACCAAAATGAAGTCCATTGATTTTAAATTTATTAAAAATAAATAAAAATAAAAAATAATTAAATAAAGAATTAAATTGGTGAATCAAAAAAAAAAAAAAAATTATGAAGCTTTTGGGGGTCTGACATTGCCTAATTAATGTTCAATGTAAAAAAGTCACTAAATCTCATGATAAATTTCTTTTAAACTTATAAAAGTACAAGAATTTTGCATTCCAATATATCTAATTATTATTTTCTTTTTTCCAAATGAGATCAAATGTATCTAATATCAACACAATTACCTAATAAATTCCCACGGCTGAATAAATAACTTATGTAGGCGTTTCTACATATGAATTAATTAATGTTAGTTAAGAATTTGAACTTGGAGATAAGATTAAAATCTTATCTTTACAAAGTTTGATTTTGTATGATTAATTCGCATCGTTTTACGTCAATCTTGTATACTACAGAAATATTATTCTGGCCTTCAAAGTTCAATAACATTGAATATTTTTATTTAATATAGGTGTATTCTGTAATAAATTTGTTGTACATAATTATAATTCTAAATAAATATGTATTATTTAATTTAAATTAGATTATTAGCGTAGGATTCTTAAAACTTTAATATCTGAAAATATTCAAGCTTAAATACTTATTAAAGTTATTCTGTTTAAAAATTTTCCAGCAACAACTATTTAAAATCCACTATAAATTATTGAAGAGGAAAATTTTAACATTATTTACATATTCGTGTTTTTTTTGAATACTTTTTTAAGTTAATTATTATTTGTTTGACCAAGTGG
Organism: Leptomastidea abnormis; assembly: GCA_030522805.1. Taxonomy (NCBI): domain Eukaryota; kingdom Metazoa; phylum Arthropoda; class Insecta; order Hymenoptera; family Encyrtidae; genus Leptomastidea; species Leptomastidea abnormis. The sequence goes on along the minus strand of JAPYZE010005539.1, from coordinate 70 downwards.
GTTAAAACTTAGTGAAAAATATTTTTCTACAAGTATGTAAGTGTACAAAGTTTTGATACTCGTAGTTGAA
>JAPYZE010005537.1:0-10813 GCA_030522805.1 Leptomastidea abnormis | reverse complement strand
CAAGTCTATGATCATTTAATTTTAAAACTTAAAAAAACTACAAAAAATATTAATATGCAAATTAAAAAATGATTCTATTACACTAACTAAAGCTTTAAAGCAAACGTTAAATTAGAACTATTCAAAATATCAAGCAACCTAGAGTCTAGCTCTAATAGAGCATTTCCTGGAGGGGTAGCAACGAGTGAGTCTGTCTGAAGCGACACCACCAGCAGCAGTAGCTCTCGTATAGGTTGAACGCGAGTAGTCGTTCTTAAACCAAGCAAGCGGCATCAAGAACAGGCAATACTACAAGAGAGACCGAGCTTCCCTCAGAGCTTGCAAGCAAGAGCTTTCTCTCTCTCTCTCTCTCTCTTCTCTGCACTTTAGAGCTCTTGCTCTTGGTGGTGTCGGCTGCTCACGGCGGCTACACACCTTAGCCACGTAAGAGAGAGAGAAAGAGTATAGGGTATAGGAGGGATGGTTGCGGCTCTGTGGTATATAGTTCAGTTTAAAGGCCAATGGAGTAGTCTCCCCGCATCTCATGTTAGTCTGATTACTCGTGAGGTAAGCGTGAGAAGAGGAGGAGGATATGTATACGTTATGCTTCTATATTCTCTCTCGTTGTTGTTGTTGTTGTTGTTGGCTTCTTGTTGTTGTACTTGTTGTTTGCGGTGTGGACGCAGATAACAAGGAACCGGTGAGCTTGACGTCAGCGACTCTGGCCACGAGACCTTTGGGACATGGTGAGTGAAAGCGCAAGAGAAAGAGAAAGAGAGAGAGAGTTAGAGTAGGGGTTGTGAGAAAGTAGGAATGGATGAAGGATGTAGACGGAAATATTAATGCAGATATGTGGTTGAGAAATTCAGGTGGGGTGTGTATGTGTATATCTGTGTGAGTGGTCTCGACTATATACTCTGCTCGTGAATTAAATGCAAGTGGAGTTGAATATATATTGATATGAAGTGCAAACGAGATGAGGGAAAATGGAATGTAGCGATGAATGTTTATTATTATGGAGTGAATCATCATAATAAACTTGTAAATTTTATATTCTATATTTATTTTGTAATATATTTAGATATATTATATTTGAGAAAATATTGTAGGTTTGTACCAACTAATCTAATTTAATATAAATAAATTAGTGTGTTAAAAACATAAAAAATAAGTTTTACACAAAACTCAAGATAATTTAATAAACCTCGTACAAGTAAATTATATTTCCAAGTCTCCTCGTATTATGATACTTTCAAAGCGACTTTAAAAAGTATCCATATCTTTCATGAGCCAAAAAGATACAAATGCTGTAACAAAGAGAAAGCAAAGTCCAGCCAAAAGATATAAAGAGAGGAGAGAGGGTAGAAGAGAAAGAGAAGCAGTAAAGAGAAAGAGACGAGAGCAGTCAGTGGTCGCGAACAGAGAGACGCCGGCGCTCGAGCCCTTGTCCATCTTTCCCTTCCCCCGCGTGTAAACTCAAATCCAATTAAGGCAACACGCACGCGCGAGATACACAGCAATGCTGTTACTGCTATATGGATATGTTTACTCTTTTTCAAAAGCAAAGAACCCATAACGTATACGTATAAATAAAACGAAAAACTCACTGCGATTGACCAGCTTTTAGAGAGTACCAGGCTAAAAAATCGGCGTACGCTTAAACGACATGGGCACATGAATCACGACCTTATGGAGCCTAACGTATATACATACATACTCGATGGTCAGACGATCACCCCCGATGATGCAAAAAAATAAGAGTAGGCTACAGAGGGGCTTCTTGCATTTAGGTAAGTAAAATAAAAAAGAGAGGGAAGAGTGCAAGCTGCAGTGCAAGCTGCAGCGATGATGCCGCGTGATCGGTTAACGGTTTACCGGTCTTAAATTCGACGGAGACCGATCCTATCGGATTTAATGCTTTCGTTGATAGGGATTATTATAAGTTTTATGATTTCGAGTAATGAGGGAAGCACAGATGATTCATGAGTTGGGATATACATATATACTATCTATACGTGAGTGCGTGCGTCCGGCCATCCAGCTGGCTGGTCTCGCGCAAAAATTATATCTTTATTTGCAGTTAATTTTGAAAGACCTTGTTATTAAACGGGCTCCGAGAAAGGTTTTGGGCACTCGTTTTTTTTTTAGGAAATTACGTTTTTTTATATACCAGGTAGGGAGATTGAATGTGGAGTTAAAAGATGGAAGGAAATAATGAAAGAGTTTAATGTTTGGGCTATCGATTTAGGTGATATTTTAATGATTTTTATAAATATCCTTGAGTATTACAATGTAATGATGCAGTTGTTTGTGTTTTATTTAAATTTAAAAATGAATTAAAATATCTGAGACGAATAATTTAGATATTTTTACGAAAAAAAATTATTGATTGACAATTTTTTAATATAAACTTTTGCAATTGTGCAATTTAGTTAAGCAATAAAAATAAAAAAAATCTTTTTCGTAGTTTATCGTATTTTAAAATACAGTACATGAATAACAGTTTACATTTAAAAGTACTAAGTAAGTAACTAATAAACTAAACGTTCTTCATGAAACACCGATTTTCTTCTAACGGTTAAGTTAAAAAGTATCCGGCACATGTATTTTCATGCTCATAAATAGGAGCGTTAATTAAAACAACAAAGTATTTAGCGACCATTTAAGGACTTGCTATATATATTCAATCTCATTCATCCTTCTTACTTCCCGACGTTATTTGCGCCTGCCAATAACCATAAAGTCAATCTGAACTCATGGTATTCCGTGAAAATATGTTCAAAAAAGGATAAAAAAAAAACGAAGCAAAAGAATGACGATGAGGTTCGATGTTTATGTGGTCTCATATATGAGCACGCGAGAGAGGAGGTGAGCTACGTTGATTGTGGGAGTTGCTGTAAAGATCCTGAACGACTATTTTCTCAGTAATTCAAAGAGAAGAAACGATTTTTTTTTTTCGATTTTCCAATCTCAGCGCGCATATCTGGAGCTTTGTAAAAGGGACGTCATCAGAAAAGTTATCGATTTTTCGATTTTTCCATGTCGATGTAGCAGGTTTTATATTGAAAACTTTATTTTCAAAGTCGAGCAGACTCGTCTGTACTTCAATAAAAGAAAAATACCAGCGTATTGAATGTTTTAATCAAAAAAATTTATAAAACCAAAAAAATTTATGTCAATCGAACTTTTTACCTTTTTAGTTCAAGGCTTCTATGAGAATCGTGATAAAAGATAAAAGACAGGTGGATGCTGTACCAACCAACAGCTTCAACGAGCATCGAAAGATGAAATCAGCGAGCCACTTCACGCCATGCAGGATACACCCTAAGCAAGCGCAAACACGCTGATTGCTGGCCGAGTCGTCGTCCCATTGATTAAACAAGGCAATCTGCACTTGGCGCGTGTGATGCTGCGTTAAGAAGTCAGTGAATACGAGGGAGAGAGAGGACTTATTCGTGTCTCCTAGCTGTTATATGTATGCAGGTATGTGTGTGATTGGGTAAATGTGCAATAGAATAGTGGGATGTATTTGGGAAGTGGTGGCGGGGTAAAAGGACGAGGCGATGACGATGACAGCAACGACGACACGCTAGAGCTTCGAAAGCGGAGAGAGAGAGAAGCTCGTTTGTGGCTATATGGCTGAAGTTTATGTGAATTGGAAACTATACTGCTGACTGTGTGTGTACATGGGCCACACGAGTACTTTATCGAAACGTTGTCGTCTGGAATTTAGTTGGGACTTGGTTGGAGCTGTACTCGTGTAATATTAACAATTTTTTATTATTGATGTAATGAGTACAAAAATTGCTCGTCTGCAAATATTAAAATTAAATTTAATGTTTGTAAGAATAATTTGTTTTAAATTTGAATTTTATTATAGAAAAATTAATAGATTCATTACATGAAATATTAATTAAATCAATTTCTCTTAATTAAAATAATAATAATAATAATAATAATTACCCCAAGCAGTACTTGCAAGTTTAAAATCCTGCAAAAAAGTTAAGAGTACACTTCCTACTTTTTCAAATAACTTTACGTATGGTAATCAAGTATAGTTGTATTCCAGTAAGAAAAGCCGCTGACAAATCAAAGACACTCTCACGGAAAAAGAAGAAGAAGAAGAAGAAGAAGAAGAAGAAGAAGAAGAAGAAGCACAATCTGGTAGGACAACTATAGAGTTAAGTCAGGCTTACTCAGGTAATTAAGCTTTAATGATGCCAACTTCATGCAACGAGTCCACCACCACCACCAGGCAATCGGCAACGATTACGTTAATTAAATCAATCGGGTATTGCATTGGATATGGGAGAGACGTATCTGAATCGAAAGTGGTGGTAGTGGACGATTAAAAAAAAAATAAATAAATAAAAGGCCAGGCGTAAGCACAAACTGATGGATGTGGATGCAGAGGATAGCTTGCGCTCGTGGGCTTGTCTGAAAACAATGCATGGTGCATAGCTATATGTATATAACACAGTAAAAGGAGAGGCCTTTTTTGTACGCGTGTAACGAGCTCACTCTCTCAACACACCGGTGTGTGGACGTGATTTGAATAGGACATCTCCCAACCTTCCTTTTGAGTACAATATACGTATATGTATATACTTTATTCGATGTGAAAAGTCGAATTTTTCGACGGCTATCGACTTGACTTTTTATAGTTTTCTGCTTTTGCTACTGTTGCTGCGCTACTGCTGTTTCGTGGTATTTTTTACTCACTTGATTTACGAGTATACGTTGAGTGTATAAGAAATATACTGACTAACGGAATAACTGTTGCTTTTTTGGCTTGGGAATAGATTGTTAGTATGACGATATTTATTTTCTGTTAAAAAAAGTCTGAAATTCATTGTAATCGAAAGTCGAAGTTTTCAATTATTATTGTAAAACTAGACACGTAAAACATTTATTTTTTAATATTAATTGTTAATTATACAATTTGAATTTTTAAAATATTTATAAAAGCAATTATAATACTTAAAAAAGAATTAATGAATAATTTGTTATTGGTTCAATTAAGTTGGGTACATAATATTCCTATAGTCAAAAATCATAAACATAGAAAAGTTAGAATTTCAGACAATTTGCTCTTACTTACACACGTAAGAGCAAGAGACATACCAAGAAAAAAAAGGATACAAAATAGTAAGAAAGGATAAGAAAGCCGATGGCGAGAGTTAGATATCCGCCCTGGGAAACACAGTTTATCGGTCAATTGTGGCCAGACTTCTCTCCTTCTCCTCCATCTCACCTTCATCCTTTCTCTCTTTACTCGCGCGAGACTGCGGCGCTCCCGGGGCATCGGCCGATCAGCGCGCGCACGAGGAGTAAGTTGCTAAAACAACTTGGCCGACAGCTTCCTGATTGCCTGCTAGTTACCCGTCCGATCGCTACTGCGCTCTGCCCTCCCCCTCCCCTCCCTTGTTCGGGATCACAACTTACTCTCAGGCAACAACGCCAGCCACCACCGCCACCTCCACTTGTACGCCTCATGAATCCTCTTTCCCTCACCTCTTTCTCTCTTTACCACCAAACAATTTTTCTTTTTCCTTTTTTTCTTAGTTCTTTTTCAACCTTGTTCTTCTTTTTTAACTTTTCCTACTTTTCCTTTTCTTATACACTTACTTTTTTCTTCTCTTGTACGTCTCAATCAAACTCTTTCCCAACGCTATTTCTTCTAGTTTCTTAACGGAGCTGTCTCGTTGAAAACGAGTAGTATCGATATACTGTGGATGAACATTGTAGCAAAGTACAAGGGATATACGAGATCAATGCCATAATAATAACTTATCTGAAGTGTAATTTTAAAAGTAAATACTTTATAAATATTTTTCGTGCTTATAGTTTGGAAAATAATTAATATTTTTCTGTATAAACATGAAAGTATTTTATCAAATTTATATATTTTTATCACATAATGCAGTTAAATTTAAGAAAAATATGAAATTTACTTATTCTCCATTGAAACACCATCTATAGCAGCTTTACCACATGCTACAATTTTTTTTCTAACTCTAGTCAGTACCCTCTAACAACAATTTCATATAAAAACGCGTGACAAGCTTTGTATTGAAATTAGCGAATCAACGCACAAAGACTCGTGGCTTGTCGAATTCACTTTCCGATCGGAGGTCCACGTATACGATAATTAGTTTAGCATACAAATAGACTTGCTAGATAGCTTCCAAATTCACTAGTATATGGAAAACACCTCTACTATACCCAGATTTTCTCGATTTCTCTTTGCGAATGAGGCGACAAGTGCGTTTTCGCGAACAGCCTGTTAGTATACGACGAATAAAAGAATAAAAAAAGAAAAGAAGAGTAGGTAAAACAAGCCACGCAAAATTTTAATTACAAACCGAAAGAGACGCGGTGCAAGAAAAAGAGATGCTGTGTATGTACATAAATATGGACGAGGTAGCAAAGCGGCTTTTTCTTTTGCATATTGAAAATGGCCTAGCGGTGAAAAAGAGAGAAGGTCATGCTGAAGGGATGGTTTTACCTTTTTGTTTTCGTAAGGGGTTTGGCTTTTTAAATACTTTTTTGCGCTCATTCCTGCTAATAATTATGCTTTAGCCGGACTTACGCTTTGGTCTCTCGCGTACTTGGTATTTAATCTGCAAATTTTATGTATTTTCGCAGCTTAGATATCAACTGGTATAATCTCAAAGGTAAAAAATAAAGGTTTTATTCACGTATTTTTGACTCTAAATCACTTGCATAAGTGATTTCGAGCCACTTACAGACTACGCTCATTTTCGAAACTAAGCAGTCTGACTTTGGCTCTGAATCTCTTGTATAAGTGATTGCGAGCCACTTTCAGACTTTTTTTTTGGGAGGAAACTTACACTTTAGTACTAAATATTTTTTAAAAAATACAATTTTTTTCTATAAAAACTAATTGAATTCAAATTTGTAAGAAATATATTTAAAATCCATTTTTATTTCCTCTTTTTACCAAAAAAATTAATAATATAAAAAAAGTTTTTAATCAAGCACTCTGATGAATTAAAAAACACACTATTTCAAATTGCAGCAAGTCTTATAATACCAAACCATGTTTATCTCTTTCTTCTCCCGTACAAAATCGAAAATAGTGCAGTAGAGCTCAAAGGCTGCACCGACATCGCGAGCTCAAGGAAAAATCATGAATGATTTATCAAAAGCCGAGCATCGTACAAAATCATTAATATCACCAACCTTTCAGAGATACGATACACAGAGAGAAACCGAGAGAAAGAAAGACGAATATAGAAGCTGTGTTGAAGGTTATGATGAAAAATTCGCGAATGTAGAGATGCAGCGCACGACGACGACGACGAGAGCTTGCGTTAAAAGCCCTAGGCTCCATATTCTCCTTGTGCATAAACAAGTCGCGCCTGCCCGACAATGTTTGCCAAAGCTTGTACATGCTACAAGAGCAGCAGAAGCAACAGCAGCAGCAGCTCAACACCAAAATTTTATTACTGCAGCAATCGAGTTCACAAGCCATATAGTGCAGTTGACGCGCACACGACGGCAAACGCCTAGCTGAATTAGCTTCCCGTTATTTTACACTACGTTTTATGGGGCTGACGAAAAAATGTGCAGTAGGCCTCTGACGTACAAAGGATTTCAAGCTTCAACGATGATTATTATCTGGAAAAATATTGGCTTTTAAAAAGTCGTAAAGACGAAACTGCATAGACGTTTTCTAATTTTTTTTTTTTTTTGCTGGAATATAATGATTGACATTAACAAATGTTGATAACTCAAATACGAATAGAAAATTCAACCATACTTAAAAAAAGGAGCTGTCTCTTTTTTTATTTTGCAGCGAAATAAAAGTTGCTTGCTTTGTGACTTCATTCCAATCTACTCTATACCAGACACATACATATATACAAACGAAAAGACTCAATGTCTTGTTTTACTTGCGAGGCTCCATTCATGACAAGCCAACTACTATTACTACTGAATGACTCGTCTCTATATAAAGTCTCGACACGCATCTAAATTAGGATCCTTGTCACTTTGCACTGTTTTGCATACCCATTGGGCGAAGACGATTATAGCTAGTAAGATATATAAATACTACAAGAGAGAACTGAGAGATGCACACAAGGAGAGAGAGAGAGAGAGAGAGAGAGAGAGAGATGGCGTATAGTAAAAGGGTGGAATATAAGGTAGCGTGCGAAAATAGAGCATCGCAGCCATAGAGAGAAAACAGGCGTATATGTATCGTTGCTCTGTCAGGCAGGCCAGGCGAGAGAGTTGGCTATTGAGAAAGACATGTGCGCGCGTGTATATACTATATAGCTGCGAGAGAGTTCAAAGAGACTGGCGGCTCCTTTGAAACGCTTACAGAGCAGAGAGGCTAAAGGAAAGCCAGGGTGAGAAAGAGCTGCTGCTGCCGCAAGCTCTAACGCTCTAAAGTCGCAAGCCTGCGTTTCAAGAGGATATGGGGCGTGCAAGATATGTAGGTTACAGGTGTGTGTGGGTATATAGTAGGTGTCTCAGCACTATCAAAGGAAATTTAGACGTTACAGAAAGACGGCCAATGGCTTGAATTGTTCCATAGAACGGTTCTGTGTTGTATTGAAATAGTATACGTAGATTTATTCGTTAAGATTAATTTTATCGGCTTTACGTTCTTGGTTTAGTATGTTTTTTTAATTATTGTTAGTTATGTAAAAAATCAAAGATAAACCAAAGTACACTGAAGTGCATTAATCTATCAAATAATAATGCATAACATTATCTCTAGTTTTTATATAAGTCTATCGATTAACTAACGATATAACTTCTATCCACTGCATTACGCGCGAATAAAACAACGGATGTTGTACTCAAACTTCTGACAAAACCAGCTTGCTTTTGCTATCACCTTTGAACTGCATTTGTGAAAAAAGCAACTAAGACTACTCAGCTGTGCGCCAAATAAGCTGAAAAAAAAGTACTCTGAGAGCTATCACGAAAGCCGCTCGTTAAAAGCTCATGTACGAGGAGCGTTGCGTCTATACGAGGGAGAGAGAGAGAGAGAAAGAGAAAGAGAAAGATGGAATAGAACGGCACGCGAAAACCTAATGGCACGCGATGCGCGTGTGTTTTTATTACCACACGTATATACTTTTAGTGCAAGCCGCGTGTGCACGAGTGTACATGCAAAGAAAAAGAAAAAAAAGAGGTTTAAATTCGCTGGAAGTAAACGCGTAGGTATATGGATGCAAGCTCGATTTTCAAAATGTTTTATTTTTTTTTTAGTATTATATACGATGAGCTTTGCTTGTTATTGATTATTTATAGCAACTTGATGAAGGCTATAGTTAAGTTTTTTTAAGAATTTAATTGATTACTCATAGCAATTATATAGCAATTATATTCTTAAGAGTACCTTATAATGACAAAATTATGTTATCCTAGTCTTATAGTATTCCTTGGATACTATAGGCCTCTCAAAGACATGTTCACGAGGATTTGGTGTACTACCTGGTTATTCAACTCGACAGTCACCAGCAAGTCTGGAAAAGTCGCACGAGAACGATAAGGCAAGACAGAGCACCACTAGATCTATTCGCTCGCGCACACGGGTATAGAGTCCTTTTGCAAAAAAGTTTTACGAGAATAAAATGCAGCTGCGAGAGAAAAAGAGAAAAATAGAGAGAGAGAGAGAGAGAGAGTATCTTGCTTTACGAGTTCCGACTTCCAGGTCCCGAATAGAGTCTTAGATCTTTCGTCTCTCGCAGTTCTCTTTCGCCTTTTCCAATCCTCCACTTTCAAACACCGTGCGCTCACTCTTTTCTTCGTTTTTTTTTTTTTTACTACTGCCTTCTTGGTTACCCTTGACTTGTACGCGCTTACGACTGAAAAGTATTTTTCAAGTTGGGCAAAAATTTTTTTCTTTTTCTACCGAGTAAGCGCGAGCAAGTTTTTCGGCAAACGTAGGATTGAGCGAATGGGAGGGATGAGAAAAGGGGGATCATAAAATTTTTATGTTTGTATTTTGCACCGAGCAAGATTGCAAAGTTGACGAATATATAAAAAAAAAAGAAAGTTTTTAGGATTCGCATTAAATTTGATTATTTTAGAAATATTGAAAGAAATCTTAATTATATTATTTTTTTTACAATATGATATCAGGAAATGCAAAAGGATAAAAATTTTTTCATAGCATTTAATTAAGAATTTAATAATAAAAAACAAATTGCAAGGTTTCAAAATTTTTTATCTATTTATAGGTTAACTATTGTAGAGCATTATTAATGTAAAAAATTTTTTTTTTAAAAAATATCATATTTCTCATATCGATTGTAAAAATGTGATAAATATGAGTGACATAAACCTAGATGTATACACATAACATATCATCTTACCCTGTTGTATAAGAGTCAAATTTTTGAAAAATAGATGAAAGGTAATTTAAGAATGACGAAGAAAAATCTTTCTAAAAAATCGGAATAGTGAAAGAAAAATAGAGGCAGATTAACTTAGGTCCGTGAACAAACGTGGCAAATATTTTCCTGATATACACAACCCGATCCAGCTGCTGCGCTGCTGCTGCTGCATTGCACGTAGCTTCATTTATCTACAGCGGATGTAGTTTACGTAAAAGCCACTTTCTGTACTGTATGCTTTGTATCTATATATTACGAGACCATTATCGTTTTAAATGTTTTAATGTATAATAGAGAGTGCAGAAATTTTGATTGACAAATTAATTATAATTTTTAAACAATTATTACCAATGCCTACACCCTGGTAGAAATGTTAAGTAATTCTTAGGTAATATATCGCTAAAAATGGGTCCTTAGCTAATAGTTAAGCATTTATTAGGCAATTCTCACGCTTA
>JAPYZE010005533.1:0-10772 GCA_030522805.1 Leptomastidea abnormis | reverse complement strand
GGCGGAGAGGGGAGACAGAGCAGTCCTCTCTGCTACTACTGCTAGTCAGCGGCGCTGGTTGCGCCTTGTGTCGAGAAGGCCGAAGCTTACATTCTGACAAAAAATAATTAAAATTACTTATAAAAAATTTTGATAGCTCCAAAACTCTTAAAATTATAAAAGCAATAACTATGTTAAAAGTATTACAATAAGTGAAACAAGAATTCGAGTCGATAGGATAAGCCAAATCAGGTAAATTTATATTTATAGGGCCTTAGCGTAATCTAATTACAGTCAAATAAAAAATTTCCTTTCAAAGCTGCAGACTTTAGAAATGCACATCAATTATAATGAATTTTTAACGTTTTTTCATACTCTTTCATCCCATATTATTTTTTTTATTCTAAAAAAAGAAAAAAAATTAAAATTAAAGGTTATTATTAGCACTTTAATTTCGATTTTGAATCATTTTTCTATCTATTTGTGATAAAAAATTCTAGATGAAACAATATAAAAAATATTACGAATTTTTCACGTTTTTTATACACTTTTTTACCTATAGTTTCCAAAGTTACTGATAATCAACGTATGAATAAACAAAAAATTTGTAAAAATTAATGTATTTTTTTATGCTTTGTTTCCGCATATCTTTGGTTCGAATTAGAGTATTTTCAAGTGTTTAATAACTGAAATTAAAGCTTTATTTTCAGTACATACATTAATTTTCCATTGAAATCTTTTTTTTATCTATTTTAGAAAAAAAAATTTAGGAAGAAGGGTGTAAAAATGGAAAATTTTCGTTTTATCAATACATTTTTTTTGCACATTTTAACTCATAATTTTTTTTTTATTAAGTTAGAAAATTTCTTTAAAGAACAAGTGCTAAAAACAAGCTTTCCTTGAGTTTCAATTGAAATAAACAAAAATATTCATTTGGACCAAAGTTACAGAAGCACAAAGTATAAAAAGACACATTAATCTTGTATGTTTTTATAGTGTTTAAAGTTAAAGTAGCCTCCCTTGTTCAAAGTAGCTTTTTTTCTAGATATTTATTGCTGCCAAAAACATTTAAGCACTGAAACTTAGGTACTTGTATTAAATACAATTTACTTATGTAATTAATTTATAGTCTTAATTTATATCTAAAGATGATGTTAAGAGAGTATCCCCTACAAAATATTCTTGATTTTATTTTGTTCAATTAAAAATTTCAGGAAGATACATCCAATTTACTTTAAATATTTTTACAATCTAAATATAATGAAGGCAATTATTATTTAGTTAAATTGTTGTTTATTTATAAATTAAAGCACGTATTACAATACATACTTATGTAAATTTATAAATGTATTATTCAATCCTTTGAGATTAATAATCATCTTCATCTGATGAATACCTATTATCAAACTCAGCGTTTAGATCTGCTATACATTGAGGCTGATCGCCAAAATCAAAATCTTGACAGCTTGTATCTTCTTCCCAATATATCTTGTCTCCAGTTTTCATGTGCTCGATATTTAATATTGTAAAATCTTTATAATCTTGACCGAATTCTGGCAATTTCAATGTAGCTATATTTTTCTCGTAAAAATCTTTGATTGTGCAACAGTACAAGTAGCCTTTTGACGTATCATTCCAGCTTGCAAAAAGCTGATCGCATTCATCCCATTTAGTGCATACGCGATAAGGACCATCCGGGTTTGATACATCATCTATATTTGCTTCCGGATCATTTACTACGAGAAAGACGAGACCTTTTGTAGTTTTGTAATCCATTGCAATTTTTGGGCACGGGCACTCTTTTCGACTCTGAGTCAAGGTATATTTCTTTTCCATTGATCTCTAGTACGCCAATGCCACCTGCCCAAACGTCGAGATAAGGTCCCTCTTTGTCCGCCACAAAGCGTAGATATCTCTCCATCTTATACCAATTGCCAGTATTAATTTTTTGCCATTGTGGTACCACGTTTCCATAGAACATCGTACACATTTGCTCATTCACGTATATCATGTCAGCATTTGCAACTAGATGGCCTTTTGCTAGATATTTATTTTCGTCTAAAATAAAAAAAAAAAATTGTTTAAGAGAATTGATCGCACTTAATTTTTAACAATAATCAATTAAGGCTGCGATGGAACTAAGATTTTGGTTTACCTGAGGTTGGTAGCGTTACCCCCTTCTCTAAACTTAAGGGTAAGGCTCTAATTGTACTCTAAACCCATAGTTACGGACAATTTTCGATTTTTCAGTATTCGACGTGAGTTTGCGAATTTTTCAAAATATCTCAGTTGACGTACAATCTATAAGTCATTTAGATTGTGCGCTGACCAAAATATTTTGACAAATATGTAAATTCGCCACGAATAATGTAAGATCAGATGTAGGAATCTACGTCGATGTGGAGAATGTCCTACATGATTACATTTTAGATTTCCGCTAGGGTAGCATTACATTTATTCAGAGCTTAGATACGAAAGCCGATGAAATTTATCGAAGAAAAAAATCTTCGAAAAATCTCTAATCGGGAATCGAATCTGCGCCCCTAGAATCCTCAATATACTGTCAGACAAAGACAAGCGCTTTACCCACGAGGCTATTGAGGACTCTCGGCCTAAGAGGGCTCCTCAGAGCTCCTGTAGCGAGACCTAGCTAATATTTTGATTTTTTATTTGTTAATTAATTTAGCCCTATCCAAAAGCTAAAAACTTAGTTTTTCTACATTAAGAAGATATTAAAAAATAATTTTAAGAAAGTTTCTAAAGCTTTTAATTAAATATAAAGTTTTTATTTGAAAAATACGATATGACTTTAGGTGGCGGTAAACATCAAACCTGCCATCGTTGTTTTCAAATAAAAGTTTTATTTTTGTAAAACATCTTTCAAAAAAATTTTTTTTTAATATTCTTTAATACCTTCTTAACGTGAAAAAACACAGTTTTCAGCTTTTGCATATAGTCACATTACTTGAAAATGAATAATATGATCAAAGTCATGACTCGCAGACGCTAGCCTACACGTAAGCTTCTTCGATTCGTGAGGATCTCTCTTAAACATTAAAAAAGTTGTAAAACGACAAAATCACGCAGTTACACTTTTTTTTTACTTGGTACAGTCAACGAAAGCACCTTATAATATAGATATTTTATTTGAAAAAAAATTGATAATTCAAATAAGCCGGAACGAAACCGTAAATGCAACCTGCTATAGTTTGCCCATGATATTTTGGACAATTTTTTTAGTTATCGTTTTTGTCGATTTTCTGTTTTAATCAAACTGCAGTTACGTCTTTTTTCCCTGGGACGTGTATTTAGATATATAGAAAAATAAAGTGAGCACAAAATATCATTTAAAAAATCAACTAAAATTATGCTTTTTTTTATTTTATACCAATTGAATTGATTTTTTTTTATTATCGCCGTTCAAAAGACCACCCTCGGAACAATAAAATACAATAGTTTTCAAAATTTTTTAGTTTATGCTCATTATGTAGTTGCAATTCAAAATTAAATGTAAAAATTGCGACCGGTAACATTAAAAAAGTACTTAAAAACATGTTACGTACCAAAATTTAAAATTTTTTCTTATTTTTAATAAAACTATTCTAAAATAGAATGAGCCACTCTTGAATTGAGTTTTCGTAAACTAATGCCAAGGTCGGATCTTATAGAAAAATAGAACAAGTCGCATATGCTTATATACTAAACAGTCCCGTTAACGCACTTCTCCATGTAATTAGGCGACAATTTACGATCGGAGGGTCACCCCTGCGCTCTCGTAGAATCGGACTATTTTAGGCGCGTGCATTTCTCCTATAGAAAACTGAGGAGATGTTCTCCAGCGCAGTATCGACATGCGTTGCGTCTAATGGAATCGGATCATTATCGTCAATCAAGCATTTTATGATATGATCCGATTTCAAAAATTAGTAAACCGATACCCTCTCTGTAACCAAATAAGGTATCGTCATCGGAAAAACTTCTACACTTTTTTTTAGATTTCCCTCACATTTTCTTTGTCACCCCATAGTATATAAGGTCGCCGAAACAACAAAAATCCGTTCAGATGCTGTTAGATACCCCGATTGACATTAGTCTTTGACGCGTATCCGCACCGTTTACTCTCTTGATACGAAAAATCGCCGCGGGCGCGACCTTCCAGTTATAAAGCAATTCGTGTGCCTCAAGAGTAAAGTATAATTTATTTGTACACCGGTCGATTAGAGAGAGATCCGCGATTTAAATTTTAATTAAGTTTATTTTATTTTAAAGTAATACTTTTATTGTTGTGCGTTGTCTATTCAAATAAAAGTTGAAAGAAAAATAATATAACTGGTGTGACAATTTATTTCGCGACTACCTATTAAACATGAAAAGTCAAGAGTAACAATTAAATTAGTCAACTGTTTCAATAAAACAAAGGTAAACGAACAGATTATTAAAAAATACAAAAATATGAATTTTATTTCCGCAATAGACTCATCCCGAGTCTTGCAAGCCTTACGCGATTCAACTCTCGGTGCAACCGCTCGGCATCAAAGGGTATTTTTTAAACCATTTAGCTGGTGTTTTTGGGATAATAATAAATATATAAATCCTTAGTTAGAACGTTACAAAAATAAAGAAAAAATAAACTTACGACTTAATCCAGTTCTTTTTATATATTTCTCAACTAAATTTTCTGGCAGTCCTATTTTATTCTTCAATTCATTATATGACGCTTCTCTTGAATATATTTTATTCATATCTAAATCCCCAAAGAGCATACCCTTTTCAAAACCTTTGCTCTCTCTTGTGTTCCGGAGATCGTCTATATTATTTTCATAGATTTTACCATGGGACCAAAGCGTGGTAGCTTTGATTTTGTCGAAACAAAAATCAATACTCTCCAGAAAAATATTATCTTTATCTGATTTAAACAAATAGCCAACTTGGTAATGCCAATTTTTCGGGCAATTAAAAAAGGTGCCATTTGTTTCACGAATGATCGGGCCGTATTTCTTTGTGATACCTGTTGAATCGAATATTCTTCTATCGCAATTTAAGTCCGTGATTTTTACGGTTTTTCCACGGAATTTAAAATTATCATTTCCCAAGCAAATTAGCTTATGAACATCTCCAGATTGACTTATTTCATGTTGATTTGATTTTACAAAGCTTGGTCCAGTTCTTTCCTTGTTTAATGAATCCGTTCCAAGAGGACAAAAAAAATAAATTTTATCACATTTTGGGACCTCAATATATCCATTATTTTTATGTTCTCTTTTTCTTTTCTTATCTTTCTTTTTTGGCGTTTCTTCGTTATTGTCTTCATTTTCTTCTTTACTTTTACGTTCTAGCTTTGTAGCATAAACATATCTTATAAAATCCGAATACTCGGGATATATTAAAAAGGCGATAGACTTTTTAAAAACATCACTTATATCAATTTGACATCTATTGTCGTTATGGTTCGTGTGAGGAATTGTAATATCGATTAGACCATTGACAATACTTGCAATAAGATCATCTTGGCTGGTGCTACTCCCTGGTTTTGGATTGCCTTGGCCCGCAATAGTCCCTACAACATTAAATTAACGAATAATTAATTTTGATAACTTAAATACATCATCGTTTTACTTACATGCTTGAATCCATAAAGTGAAGATTATAATAGCTTGAGAGTTAAACCCGATTGGAAACATTGCAAATTGCAATGCGTTTCAAACTTAACTATTACGATTTAAAAATTTTGCTTTTTGAGTGCTATTTTAACATCAACATAATTGCGCGGTATTTTATTGAATATTGTTTTGTCATATTGAAGAAAATCTATTGATCGTGCAATGGTAATTAAATTTCTTACTAAAGCTATATTATAATATTAAAAATTGTTTATTTTGACTTTTCTAACAGAAAAATATTTTTAAAAATGAATTTTAAAAGTATTTCGACAATTTTTGTTTGAAAATAAAGTTTTAAAAAAATGTATGCTTTTAAGGGATCAAAACATTTATCATTTAATTTATTCCAATAATACCTTCAACACGTTTTATACGATTAAGAAGGATAATGTTTGATAAAAATAAATTTAAACATTATTGTAACTTTACGTGTACCTATTAATAAAATCGATTTTCAAATCAATTTTATAACTAGCCAGAGTAAAAATTTCCATTGATTAGTGTGAAAAACTGTATGGAAAAATTTATAGGGTACCTTCATATATTTAGAAAAAAAGGCTACCCTTTTTCTTTTATATTTTATATTTACTTCCTTTCGCATATTCTAAAAATGGTAATTTTTATTTTTTATAGTATTTTGATTTATAAAAGGAACATCCGTGTATTTTTTTTTGTACATGCACTTTATTTTCTAAACAATTTGTAAAGTAAACTAAATACATTAACATTACAATTGCTTTAACACAGCGGTAAATATAAAATTTAATAGTCATTTTAAACATAACCAGTTTATGATTGTTTTTATAAAAAAATTGTAAATTTTTTTTGTGTTTTAACAGAAACAAATTGTTTAAAATAAAATACTATACTTTTATTTTTAATTTAATATTAATTTTCATAAAAAGGAATATTTATTAAATTTTTATGCTTAGCTCCGGATGTAGCAATTCATATGTTCTTTTTTCGTTTTCAATTTTCAATTCTAGAAATGGATACATGCAATCTATATTAAATGTTTTCATTTATACGCAGAATTTATAGATTGATTTGAGTTGTATTTTAATTAGTTTATAAATCTAAGCATGTGTTTGTAATATACACATGAAGTTTACAAATATTATATCAATTTTTTTAAAATTAACAATCTCCTTTTTCAGATGAAAACTATTATCATTATAGCTTGTATCATCTGGCAGCTTGAATCATTTTTACAAATTGAGTCATAATTATAATATAATCATCATTATCTCGGGTTTGAGGGTGCGCAATATTTATTATTGTAAAAATCTTATAATTTTGTATAAATTTTGGCAATTTCAATATAGCTTTAATTTTCTCGTAAAAATTTTCGAGTGTCAGTACAAGTAGCCTTTTGACGTATCAGTGTTGAAAATGTTTTTCGCTAAAACAAAGCGAGAAGCGTGAACATAAAGAAATAAATGCTTAATTAATAGACAAGCCAAAAAAAGGTAATTTTTTGTTTATTTTCACAATTTTTTTGTCAATTTTGTAATGGATGAAAAAATTTTGTCTTGTAATAAATCATAAACTTATAACTTTCAAGAAGCTACTAAATTTTTTTAAGCCAAAAAAAATAGAAATTTGCGACTCTTGTAGTACTATGTATAGTTCAGTTCCAGTGATCGTGTATTCAGCCCCGTAACATTTTAAAATCGTAAAAAAAATGGTCTTATTCATTGCGTACTGAATAAATTACAAATTTTAATTTTTTGACTTCATCAATATTAAGGTTCTTCTTAAAACACTATGTTGGAAGTATATTTTTTAGAATTAATTTTTTTAATTTAATAAGAAAAAAAATTGTTTAAAACATAAGGTGTAGGTGCAGTTCAGCCCCAGTCTCCCCTATATGTGAATGCAAAAACATATATAAAAAACAAGTTTTCATGAAAAAATATGTATTTGAGTAAAACTCCGGAGAAAATATAGCGAGGAAAAGAAAAGAGGGATAGCGTCTCAGCGGGAGGGAGAACTAGAAAGAAGGAAAAGAAGGACAGAGTATGCAGCAGTCAAAAACTAAAAAGAATACAGAACTCTTTGCATGGAAAAAAGGCTCACACGACAAGGCTGAGTTGTGTATGGTATACAGTTGCTACGAAGAAATCTGAGAGCTCAAGGTGCGAGGAAGACACCCATAGACCAAAAGAAAAACGATGGACCAGTTAAAAAAAAGGGAAAGGGGCTACACTACCTACTTTAGTATAAGCGCTGACAATACATTTTGTGGCCATTTTTGCTTCCCACGAAAAGCAACATTCTTTTTACGTATTTTGACCTGTTGAATTTCAATGTCAATAAAGTTTTCCAGCCGTAAAAGTTGTAAAAAAAAAGTTATAAACAATTTAATTGTTTAAAATGTAATATCTCTGGAGTAAAACTGCTTAGCAAGCTAAAACTTTTTTAAAACCGATTCCTTTTTTATTTAAAATTTATATTTACTTATTTCTTTATTTTTAATTCCTTAATTTTATTCTAAAATAAATTTTTACTGATTATTTCTTATTTATGTTTTTTTTTCTTTAAATATTATATTTATATATTTTCAACTAGATTGTGATGTCCATTAAAGTATTTAAAAAAATACATAATTATTTAAAGCATAGTTCATATATCTTTTTTTATATTAAAAATAATTCCATTAAGCATCTGTGCTAAGTTACAATGCTCGCGGCAACCACACGCTAAATTTCGCTTCTACATTTTAATTTTTTATCAAATTTATACAAGAATAAATGCTCCAATATTTAAATGATTATAAATTTATCAAAATTAATAATAATTAATATTAATTTTTTTAATTCTTTAACTCTAATGTAAATTTAAAGCATATAAATTATTAACTTTGATAAATTTATCATAAACTAAATATTTTTGTATGTATTTGTTAAAAAATTGAAGAGATGCGTGATAGAACTGTTTCAAATATTTATTAAAAGCTGTAACATTTAAATTAAAAGAAATAAAAGATAAGATTTTAAAATAAAATAAGAATAAATTTAAAAAAAGTTTGAGCTTGCTAAGCAGTTTCATTCTGGAGATATTGCATTTTTAACAATTAATTTACATATATATTTTTTTAAATATTTTTGTACAAGAAAACGCAAAACTCGATTTCAGCAGGTCAAAATATATTTTAAAAAAAAACTTTGGTTCTCGGGAGAAGAAAAAAAGGTCAGGAAATGTATTCTTGGCATCTGGACTATCTCCTATTCATCTAAAATGATGTTACAAAAAAAACAACTATACGAATCAATAGGAAAAGCAAGGGTCCAATATTCCAAGAGAGGACTACTGAGAAGCCACACCCACTTATTCAAAATTATGCCAAGAGGACGAACAAAAGCAGCCTATGGGAAAGAGGTTTACAAAAATCAAATGCAGCTTACTTAAAAAATGAAAAAATACCAAGGCTACGATTGGCAGATGGATCTAACCGAAAGTTTCAAAACTTCAAAAATTAAGGAGAGGTATACCATGAGAAAGGTTTCTTTTAGGGTATAAATACCCCTGCTCCAAGCTATAGGAGGCACAGAGGGTTGAAAAATCATTCAGAGAGTTCGAGCGATACTCAGGCACAATTCGAGAACACCTTAGTCACAGACTCTTAACTTTTGGTTAATATTTAATTTTTCGTTCGTTACGATCTCTTACTTTTTTTAAGTACCATAAAATTACGGGCGGAGTACAACTTACTTAAAAAATAAATTATACAAAACAAGTCTTTACGAAAAAAAAGAAACATCAGCAAAGCTATCGCCATTCGGGACTTTGCTTTGTCTTATTTACACCATCAAGCCTTAAGTTTTTGGAGGAACTAAAAGGATCATTTTAAACATAGGAGAAGATCGCCGCAGCTCGAGACCATTATCCACCATCTATACGGACTGCTCTCTCGCTCTCTCCAGTCTGTTTATATCTGCAGTTTCCACTGGTCCCTCCAAGATTGTCTATTGAATCGGCCTTACTAAGGTACTTGTAAAACTTACTATTAAGTTATAATTTTAGCGAAATATTAATATAAAAATTTTTATTTCGCGAAAGAATAAAAAATTTTCCTCTAAAAAATTATTGATTAATTAAAGTTAATTATTATATAATGGATGGCGGGGTTTTAGTGTACAATTTTTTTAGCATTTTTTTTTATAAAATGAATTATATAAATTTTTTTTTAAAATATTCACTTTAAACTTAGGATTTCAGAAAGTTTTTAAATTTTTTCGAGTCAAAAAATTAAAATTTTTCGATTTCTTTAATGCAATAATTAAAAGCACTTTTTTCACAATTTTTTTTGTCATGGGGTTAAACTGTACAATGTACAAAAAAGTCGCAAATTTTGATTTCTTTTTTTTAAATGATCAAAATTTTTATTTTTTGCTCGTCTATATTATTTTAGCTTTTTATTTTACTATTTTTGTTAATTTCGTTATCACATCGAACTTTATAATTTTGTGTAAAATCATTACATGTGTAGTAGATATACACACCACTTTTTCTTCCCTGTATTTGTGACTTGGATTTTATTTGAAAGCAAATTACACAACGTATAGTTCAGTCCCATAAAATCGTACAATTCAGACCCAGAACTATAAAAAAATTAAAAATCGCTTAAAAATAACAAGAGTTAATTTTTTGATCGAGTTTGCTGAAAAAAGTTATCGCTGTTTTTGCAAAATAAAAAAATTATAGAAAAAAGTCGAAAATTATTTTGCAGTGAAATTTGTCATTTTTTTTTTTGTAAAAACTGGAGGGTAGTAGTGAAGTAGCGGGGAAAAGTGTATTGTAACGTCCCAAAATCTGTATAATTTTGAAATTTTTTTTTATTTTTACTTTTATACGTCACTCTTGAATTGAGTTTTCGTAAACTAATGCCAAGGTCGAATCTCATAGAAAAATAGAACAAGCCGCATATGCCTATACTATAGACAGTCCCGTAGACGCGCTTCTCACTGTAATTAGACGACGATTTACGATCAGAGGGTCCCCCTCGCGCTCTCGCAAGGTTGATTCATTTTAAAGCGCGCTTGCTTCTGGAATCAAGACTATGGAAAGATGCCAAAAACATCTTCCAGCATTGTCAGTCTAGCATCTAGTAAAATCATCCGATTTTCTTAG
>JAPYZE010005532.1:0-14823 GCA_030522805.1 Leptomastidea abnormis | reverse complement strand
TAGTAAAAAGCGACCCAGAAAACTATAAAAACAATATGTAGTTCCAAAAATAGAAATTTTTTCAAAAAACACTTAAATAAAGTACTATTTGATCAAAAACATCCTTTGCAAGGTCCAGTTAACGAAATTTATTAATTTTAATGTAATATTTGTAAAGAGCAACCCAGAAAACCATGAAAACGATATGAAACTTGAATAAATGGAAATTTTTAAAAAAGCACTTGAATAAGGGTTTTTTACAATCTTGATAAATGCAAATCAATACTAAATTGCAAATTGCACAATAATTATCCAAAAAACACAATATAAACTTGCAATATCAACAATTAATCTTGTTATTAGAAAATTCATTTTGCCTTAAAAAAAACGTACATTTTTTATGAAAAAACACCCTTAGCAAGGTCCGATCATTCCCAAAATTTAGCCAGCTCTTAAGTAAAATGCAACAAATATGTGTGCAAAATTTCAAGTCGATATCTTGCTTCCTTCGAAAGTTGCCGTGCACACACACACACACACACACACACACACACACACACACACACACACACACACACACACACACACACACACACACACACACACACACACGCACACACAGACTTTTCTAAAAATGCATTTTTCGAGTTCAGGAACCTTTAAAACGTCGAGAAAACTAAAAAAACCGAATCGAAAATTTTCACCGTTACAAAGCTTTCTCTTTGAGAAAACAAAATTATGCTCGCTTCGCTCGATCGGTAAACTTGATTCTCTGGATATGAAAGGTCGCGTCTTGCTTTCTTTGGTGCATAATATACTAGCAAAGTTTTCCATTTATTAAACCATTTTCAAATAAATAAAATATTGATATAGTTTTGGGCATGCCTTATACCGGCACAGATTCCTACCTCTGATTTTTCGTTTTTTATCGTCAATTCACATATTTGTGAAAATATCAAATTGTAGGAACAATTTTAGTCGCTTAAGGATTGTTCCTACAATTTTGCATTTTCACAAATATGTAAATTAACTGCATAAAACGAAAAATCGACAATGTCGGTAACTACGCTTTTAGGGTTAGGTGTAAGGAATATCCTTAATAATAATAATAATAATAATAATGACAGGAAGGACGATGTGTGGCTGTCTCGCCCGTCTCGCAGTCCACGTCGGAATCATAAAGTAAGTACAATGTTTTGATTATATACATTTTACATACCCAATCTTCCCGCCTCTAAGCATGCAAACGTATACTATCTTGTAATTGCACGTTAAATTAAACATATTATCGCTGACGCCACCGCGGATAGATCGGGTCGATAACTGATCGCGCAACCTAATCTAAAAATTCCGTCCTACGCTCAATAGTTACGCGTTCGCAAAAAGAGCAAAATGGCTAAAACTGCATCGGAGATTTACGCAGAAGCAGTTAAAACTTTATCTCAAACTGAACGGTTGCAGTTAATATCGACAATCATGAATGAGGATACTTCAATGAAAGACGCGATAGAGAAAGATGTCGTATCTAAAACGACAGATGAGGTAGTCGTATCCCATATTGCACAAAACGGAAATACACGCGCACTCTTACTGCAAGAAATGGCAAGTGAAGACGCGCAGGTACGGTTACAGAGAGTACACGCCTTAACAAAAGACGACGAGGACTTACGCTTAAAAACCATACACGCCCTAACCAAGGACAATCAGGGATTACGTAATAAATTGCTTGACGATTCAATACGAAATAGACACCAGGGAAAATCATTAGCCGTCTGGATTGTGAGGACGAGCAGGCGCAACATAAAGTATGGTTTGGATTGTTTAATGAAAGTCTTAATAATGAGCCAAGAGCAAAACTCCTCTCTTTTGCAAGTCAGGATGACTTGCGTTTAGATTTAGCCTGCAAGACGGCAATGTACAAGATAACCGAAGAAGAGAGAAGCATTCGTGAATTCGCAAGATACCAAAACGCCCTGCTAAATGTCGCAAATAGTTGTCTGCAACTTTTGTGGGGCACACGGCCACACAAAAGAACGCTGCTTTTTTCTTAAAAATATAAAGACAAAAAAGTGAACGTTAGAAGAAAAAAAGTAGAGGGTTGCTATGCCTACTACTTAAAATGTAAGCAAAAAAAAAGGTTATTATACTAACTAATAAAAATAAATAAATAAAATGTGAGAAGTTACTATACCCACTAATTAGAAAAAAAATCAAGATGGTTACTATGCCTCTAGAATAATTAAAGTATAAGAAGTTACTATGCTTCTATAGCTTTCATTTCAAAGAAGTTACAATGCTTCCCTAATTTTAATCACACGTGATTTGCAAGACAGCAGCAAAGGTGAGGCCCAAAACAGGCCATTCAAGCTAGTCGAATTGAATTACGACACGAAAAACGTAAAAATAATGTGTGGTTACATCATTTAAATAGTTAACGTTGGCAAGATCAAAAAAGATAACACGATGATAGGCCCAATAATTATCATTCAAATTGTTAACGTTGGCAAGATAAAAAAAGATAACATGATCAAAGGCCCAATAATTAACGATTCGAATCCCCTACAGCTTAGCAGAGAGACTAGATTTACATAAAATAAAAAAATGAATAAATAAATAAAAAAAATGATAGAATAAATCCGTGTAACAGAAGTCGTCCACGGCTCTCGGACGCCCAATCAAATAAGCAATTTACATACATGAATATAATAGATATATAAATACATAAATAAATAAATATTTCAAGCAATCCAGCCTCCAGCGGTAACAGCAGCTACCGGGCAATAAAGACTTGATAAACCTTCCTTCTCTCCACGATATACTAATTACTCAGGCTTCAATAAACATACAGAACAAGCAGTTCAATACGCCTTGTTTAATAAAATAAAACTAAATGTAATCAACGCTTCGAGATAAATGTAAAGGCAGAATTTAGGACAGAATAAACCTAGCCTTATTATTACTATTATAAGAACAGAGTTTAAAAATAATCAGAGAAATACAAAAAAAAGAGGAGAAACGAATGACAATCGAATTGAGGTTTCGCAGGCATGATCTAACATAATATCCTAAAACCTAAACTTACATGCTTCTGACAAAAAAATATATACATAATATATACATTCACTGGCAGTAGATGCATCATATCTATGCCCACCTGAGCAAGTGCTCCTCATTTAGAGACATCAGCGTGACTACACCTAAAAAGCCTCCTGATGTGCTAAAACTACAGACAAGCGAAACAGCCTCTGGTTGCGTATATAGGCAGTATGTAGAGGAGCAGATTACCCTGCAAATTAATTGCTCTTACGCATAGCCGTATCTAGCACTTTTACAAGTACTTCTATGTGCACATAAATAATTAGAAATTAAGAAGCATTCCTGTCAATCTCCCTTCTAAAATAAAATCAAGCTTGCCAAACCAAGCACACCAGTAAAATATATATATATATATATATATATATATATATATATATACCGCGATAAAACTCACTTCTTGTAAACTAGAATCTGAAGAGCGCGCTTACGCGCGCACAGATCGGAGGCTGTGTGGCATTAATTCGTATAAAGCTTTAATTTTAAAAAACTTGCGAACGTGCACATTGGTTTGAGAAAAAAAAAATAAAAAAAGCCGAAGTTCATTTTTCAAAGTATCTATATCAATATTAAAATATATCTATAGAATATATCCTTAGTGTTTCTAAAAAATATTACTTTTGCATAAAATAAGGACAAACATGTTTTTTTAACAATTTTCATTGTCACTTTTTCGTCCTCCTATCGGGAAGCGTCAACTTCTCAGCTACGAAAGAAAGTTGTTGCTTCCCGTCTGCTTTGAGCGAAAAAGTTGTATACGCATCACGGCAGGGACCAAAGAAGCATTAGATTACCAGGTTCCCAGCCTCGGCTTCGCGTCAATCCTGGTGATCTGGGACCTTCTTTACTTTCCCTGCCTAGATGCGTTATTATTATATACTATTAATAACATTTCAAGTTTTATCGAGATTATTATGTCAACATGTTGCAATTTTTTAGATTGTTTAAATTTTTTCTTTCTTTCTTTAAATTTTAATTGTGAAGTCTCCGATAAGGAAGATTTTGTAGTAAAGCATATATATACTGCTAACACTGTACGCAAAGTTTATAATAAAAACTACATGCAAGAATTTTCTGGGATTTCAATTTTTTACAAAACGCAACCTAAAATTGAAATTTATCCAATGCGTGCTTTTTTCTTTTCTTTTTTTTAGTTTGTTATTCTTTATTTTTATTTGTGACTTCTTGCAATTTGTGATTAAATTAATTTGAAACGGTCTTTAACTACATTCCCCTGTACAGCAAGCTGAACCAATCAAATTCATTGCACAGAAGTGCAAGCTATAAATAGACACCGCCTCTTAAACATTCAGCCAATGAAATTTTTTGATAACACTCTCAAGTTAGCGTTTAAACCTTCAATTCGATTTTAAATCGCTATCTCCCTTTTAACAGTGGATACTAGAAGTTTCATTCAATCAGCCAGCAAACCAAGATCCTTTGTCGATCTTGCGCACACAGGCAAAAAGATAGTCTGCCTTTACCAACGTTGCATATCACTATAAAAATCGTAGCATAATTGCAACAAGCTGTAGTAAATCTTACAATTAAGAGGCCTGAACTAATATCTGAAGCGATAGCCAAGTTGCTCATAACCCTCACAGAACAGAGAAAAATCAGAAGCTAGACATGAGAATATAAGCGTTGAGAACGAAGCAGTATAAAATAATACAACAAGAACACATTTTTAAATACAAAAAAACTAACAAAATTACTAGAATTTCTTTTCTTAGACGTTATACAAACTACCATCGATCAGCTTTATAAATTTTTATACTTTTACGAATTGTACTACGATTGGCAAAATTATCATTGTGACCTCACTGAGAGTCATATAATAATAATAATACTTTTTACAATATACTATATCACCCTTTAATTTTTAAGTAAAAATTTTAGTAAAAATATCAAAGATTCAGTTGCCTTCATTTGCAATCCCATTCGAAACATGTTTCTTTTACTATAAGCCATAAAAACAATGTGTACAGGTTACGGACGTGAACAGCTATATATATAACTGGATAGCCTGTACAGATTGTTTTTTCGACTTACAGTAAAAGAAAAATGTTTCGAATGAGATTGCAAATGAAGGCAATTAAATCTTTGATATTTTTACTATCATTATTTACTTACCTTATTGCAAACAAATATTTTATTTTTATGTGACGGCAATCTAAAGCTTAGCTCACAATGGTTTTCCATATAATTTACCCACAAACACTTCCTGAAAATGCTTGCGCCAGCAGCCAGCGGGTAATTTATTTTTTAGTTTTTTGTAATAATGTAGTTTTCAATGTTTTTTTTATGAAAGTGAAATTTGTGCTGGAGAATTTAATTAATTTAAAAGATATAAATTTAAAAATTTATAAAAAATATTTTCACTATTGTCTATTTTTTGGTGAAAAATGTCCAGCTTTTTAAAATGCAATTCTATAAAAAAAAAAATTTATTCAAATTTATATGGAATAAATATTTATTTGAGAAAGTTTTCTGATAATAATTAACAAAGGTTTTTTGTAGGTTATGTTGGTTTCAAGTCATTGTCAAAAAACTAAGATTTTGTTGATGTACTTGAATAGTTTAATATCACAGGAATGAAAAGAGTTAAGGAGAATACCTTTCGCGCCAAATACTGGTTAGATTTTTTTCTTCAAGTTTTTTTATGAAGATTAACTTGCATTCGCAACGTTGGAATATGATGAAATATTTTTGCAAAAAATTATATTGAAGAAGCCTGTTATTTAGTTACTGCGCCTTGAGATTAAAATTTATATTGTAGTGCGCATCAGCGGAAACTAGCGCTGATATCTCCACCTACTTCCGTTTTCTTCTTCTTCTTCTTCTTCTTCTGTACGGCAAGATGCGTTCGCCGGCAGTTCACGTCACACCCGGGCCCAGAACGCACGCAAAAGTAGATCCGGAGCACTTGCGCGGCTCTCGAGTTAACATAACCGTCTTCCCCCTACTCCTAGTCATTCCGTAATACTCATCAAGTTTGTACTCTCCGATTTATACAATTTTAATTTAGAGTAAAGTGTTGATTTTGTTTTGTTGTAATCGCGAGTGTTTCTTTATTTCTAAAAGCCGACTAACTCCCGCGCACGCGGTTGGGTGCAAACTCCTTTCTAGCTCGCTTTAAAGAGCAAAACCCTCTTTCCGTAGCACGCGGTTAGGTGCAAGCTTCTTTTATGCTCTGCACGAATAAGAGCACTCCTCATACCGCACGCGCAAAAGCGCAATTCTGGCACACGTATTTATGTGCTACCTTTTCTAATTTTCCTCTTCCTCACAAAGTTACTGCCTTTATCCCCAAACGTCTAACCTAGCTTTTCCAACGTGCTTTACAGTCCCACGTTATCGAAGAAAAGTAAATTCGTCTTACAAACGAAAACCCCAATCCTAAACAAAGACTTAATAAAAAGAAAAAAAATTTTTAAAAATAAATAAAAATGTTAGCCATTTTACTTTTTTATAGCTCATAAAATATGTAGAAAAATAGTTGAAATATAAAATAATGGCTGCCATTTTTTTATTTTTCAATATTTTCTTGATCCCAAGGTTCATGTCATAGCCAAACACGTACATTTTAAGAATCTTTTTGAATTTTGTGTTCAAGTCACTTTAAACTGGCGCAATCATGGGCACAAGTTTAAAACGGGACCCCTTTTTCAGACAATCATATCTTCGCCAGACTTGATTACATATACATGACAAATTCATTTTTCAATAATTTATTCATTAAATAAATATTAAACTCAAAACATTTAAGGTGATGAACAAGTCGGTAACCCTACTTACCGGCATAATCGTAATCAAAAATTTTTTTTAATAAAAACAACGTAAAATTTAGCAAAACCCAAGATTAAAATCACTTCCTTAGAAAATTATCTATCATAAAAAATTTTCAAGTCAAAATTTTTTATATGATAGATAATGTTATAAGGAAGTGTATAATATGATCTTGAGTTTTGCTAAATTTCAAGTTGTTTTTATTTAAATAATTAGCAAGTACCTTAATATCGGTAATGTAGTTTGTGGGTATATTCCATCCCATTAAATAAAATTTACTGCGTAAAATTAATTACTAAAAAAATGTGCAAGAGAAGTGTACTACCCCCTTAAAAAAATATCTTGTAGACAACTGAACTTGACTCGAGCATTAACAATGTAGAAAATTTTATGCAAATCAATTTAAAAAACTGTTTTTGTGGATATCTTGAACAAATTTCAACAATCTTGTAAAATCAAAACATCATCAATAAAATCTCTTGCTATCGCAATCTAAGTATTTAATAATAAGACATTTATAGAGAATGAATAATAAAAAATATACCTAAATCTGATTGAGAATACGGACTAGGTGTTTGAGCTGTATAACCGAGTGGCTGCGGTGAAGATTGAGAATACGTGACTGATGATGGCCTTGGTGAAACCTGTGAGAAATTAGACCGCTGTGGTGATGTCTGAGAGTAGGGCGAATGCTGTGATTGAGGCGATGACTGCGAGTAGCTTGGCGGCGGTTGAGGCGAAGTTTGAGAGTATGGTGAATGTTGTTGCTGAGGTGATGATTGAGAGAAATTTAGCGAAGGTGGTTGCGAAGGCGACGGCTGTGAATAGTTGCTTGCTGGCGTTTGAGGTGAAGGTTGTGAATATCCTGGCGTTGGTGGTTGCGACTGTGGCGACGGCTGCGAGTAATTTGCAGCCTGTGGCGACATCTGAGGATATGGTGATGACTGCATAGATTGCGGTGACTGAGTTGAAAAAAAAAAAAAAATTTTATTATCCGTTTTTACGATTATTTAGGTTATATATTTAAATAATAATTTTAAAATTCTTAATATTTTATAGGTACAAAAAATTAATAACTTGAGATTTTGTACCTGTTGCGGATAAATTGGAGATTGATTTTGGGCTGCAGATATTGTAGGTGAAGTATAAGTCAGCTGCAATTCGTTCCGAGGTGAATTTTGTGGAAAACAAGGCTGAGGAGAATGCTGAGAAAAACTGCTAGGAGATCGTGGTTGTGAAGGAGGCTTTGGGAAAGATTGATGTGATTGTGGGCTAATTTGAGAATACAAGCTTGGTGGAGGCACTGGTGCTGTAGCTTGATCGAAATTAGAAGAATAAGCAGGAGACAGTGGATGGTGCTGGGGTGATGGCGTGGGTGGAAGTTGAGCACTATAACGTGGTGGAGTGGTATAATATGGACTATTATAAGGACTGCTGCTTGCTGATAGAGCATCTTGATAAAAACCCGCACCACGAATTTGAGATTCCACGGCAAGTGGAGATACTATTGCACTCGACGATGGTTGAGTTTGCTGAGGCGAGCGACCGGTGCGACTTGGTGGCGATTCTTGTGAAAACGAAGACACAGATTCGCTAACACTACTGCCACCTGTGCTCACTCGTCTTGGACGGCTGTGAGTACCAACAACACAGTTTTCTGGTTCTTCTTTTTTGGATAGCGTTGGCACAGATACTGAAATCGTTACTGGAGTTGTAACTACATTCACTTCATCTTCTTCTTCTCGTTTTTTTGATTTTGGTGTTCCAAATGCCTTAAACCTACACAATAATTAAATAGCAACATTAATTAATTTAATACTTGTAATAATTTATACGGTCGCATGGGATCAAGTCGTGCACAAGTGCCTAGTAAAATGTGTTAATATGTACTAATTTATACACTGAGAATTCGATATAATAATTTTTATGCATTATATTTACAATTATTACCTAGGTTTGCAATTTTTACTTTGATATAGTAACTTGCACTATTTGAATGTATTAAATTTTGCTTGAGGATTGAAAAATTAAAAAATTTATTTTTATCGCGCCTCGGAGATATGATTTAGTACGTGCATGTATATATTTTTTACTTATTTCGATTTAATTTAATTTATTTTATTTTTTCAAATTTTGAATTAATATGATGAAATGTTGCGCTATGAACACATGTTACATATTCTGCAACTATCTGTCTACATGAAATAACTGTATATGATCGTTTAATAACAAAGGAATGCAACTTCACTTTTCCGAAATCACAAACTCCACGATTATTACATCTATTTGCATTCATAATAATGCAAATTGCCTTGCAAATGTTCTTTCTAATTAGTCAAGCGTTCAATCAAGATCATTTACCAATCGAATTTTCTTTTAGCAAGATTGTAATGACAGCCATGAAAAAAACACGTTACGCTAGCTTATTAAACTGATGATAATAAAAACTAAAGAAATTTTATTAAATTTTACTATAATTATGTAATAAATGAAAAAATTGTGATTTTGAATACAAATTATAGTAAAAATTGCTATGTTAGATAGTAATAATTGAACAAATTTTACTATAATTATGTAGGAAGTTGAAAAATAGTGATTTCTACTATAAAATTATAGTAAAATTTGATATATATTCTGATAAATTTTACTATTTTGGCAAATAAAAATTAATACACTTATTGCAAAATTTACTCAAATTTTGCTAGTTATCGTCATAAATCGAGTGTGTATTTTATTTCTCATAAATTGCAGTAATTTTTACCATAGCTATGGAAAAACTTGTTACATCAAATTCTCAGTGTACTATTGACAGATAGAAAGATCATTAATTACACTATTGGTTAATGCAATACGCTCTGTGTTCTAGTGTCCATAAACACTATACTCAAGGAAAAAAGATGCAAGTAATTATTTTACGATTGAGGACTTGTGTATTTTTCGGACCGTGGGCC
Source organism: Leptomastidea abnormis (assembly GCA_030522805.1). Lineage (NCBI taxonomy): Eukaryota > Metazoa > Arthropoda > Insecta > Hymenoptera > Encyrtidae > Leptomastidea > Leptomastidea abnormis. The sequence goes on along the minus strand of JAPYZE010005532.1, from coordinate 5,011 downwards.
TTGTCTATAGTAGCCCTTATAAATAACCTACGATAAGAGTCAAATGGCGCCACTAACGGCTTTTTTCTCATCGAATAAAAAACAATTTTCTCATCTGGCGAAGCAAAAAATTATTTATTTGGTTTTAATGACACATCATTAAGTGACTTAATTAATAAAAAATAGTACATAAGTCTCGTAGTGGCAGTCGATAGCCTAACAATTCAAAGAATAGGTCTATATAAACAACTTGAAGAGTTGTGGCATCAATCTCCACATTCGATAATTTTTTAAAGAATTTTTCTTTCATAAAATCTATTGGCTATTCAACCCTGGTAACCCAAAAATTCTAAGCTTGAAAAAATTTGTAAATGTTGATTGTAAATTTCTAAGGTAAACGGCTCAATATAACGAACATGGCCTGATTCAACAAACACTGGCACTATAATTAAAAAATCGCTGCTGAGTGCTTTAGCAGTCTACTTTTTCAAAGGTATTTTGCAATTGATGATGCAGTTTCGATTAAAAACACTATCAATAATTATAAATATTTTTAGACTGATTTTAGATGATTTAAAAGTTTAAATCGTATTATATGATAATGGTTGTATAATTTATACTTTAAAGTTGAATATTATTTAAAAGATTTTAAGAACTCGTATTCAAGTGATTTTTTAAAAAATTCGTGGGTTTGTAGAATTTGATATCGTTTAATAATCCAAATTTCGTTGAATACATCAAAAACACAACAAACTTCAAAATAATTTATCATTGAGCTAAATATTCCAAATATTTAGTATATTTGAATCTTAAGAAAAAATAAATTATTAACTAGCAACACCCGTAGTAAGGTAAATTAGCAAAATTTTGAAATTTCAATAGAAAATTTGTAAACTACGAAAAAAAAAACGATAAGAAACTTTACGAATTGAAATTTTCTTAAAGCACTTGAATAAAGATATTTTCGAATCTTAATAAATAATTCAAGTATTGTGAAGTATAAAATGAATATTAATGACTACATAAAAGCAATATAAACTTCAAAATCATCTGCAGTTAAGCAAAATATTCAAATTTTCAATATTTTGTAATTTTAAGAAAAAAGGCATTTTCGACGAAAAATACCTTTAAGAAGGTCCGAGAAAATCCAAAAAATCGAAGGAATCTACAATTTAATCAGATCTTGAATGACTTGTAACAAATATTTGTGTAAAAAATAAAAATTCAAGTCAATACCTTTATTCCGCGCGCAGAGCTTGTAATCGCGTAGCGACGTGCCTTCCGGTGCCTTTGGAAGGAATTTGTTGTCACGCTTGCATGAAGGACTGAGGTAAAATAAAGCAACCTTTGTAAATAACAGATAAAACATGATAATAAGCGCAGATAAAAAAGTACTAGTACCCTAGGCAAAAGCTCAAATGAGCGAATCTGACGTTGAATCTGATCGATTGAAAGCCCTGATGGATCAGATTTTTTTTCAGGTCCCATACATGATGATGACAGAAAACAGAAAGAAAATGAGTAGTGTTTCAAGTAATGCCACCGTTTCAAATGCCTACACTACTAATACCGTTCATCGCTCTAGAAAAAAACTATCAAGAACATAGGAAGAAGAAGATCTGCGTGCTCATAAGCATTGAGAACGATTTGTTGTAGAAGGCGATGGACAAAATATTATGTTCCACATCCCAATGGAGCGACGCACGGTGGGGCCCAAACACAAATAAAGGGACAAAAGTCCGGCTTTCGCTGAATTTAAACAAAAAAATAAAATAAAAATTATTTGATATTTGTTTTGGTCTATATTTTCAGAACCCGTTTCTCTTTGGATGTTAATCATTAGTATATGTAAATTACATTTTATAATAATCTTGAATTGCTAAAGCGATCTTGTTTTAACATATATTATCTTGCATACACTCGATTCAATCTGTTTTATATGTTTTTCAATGTTTTTGAGGTTGTTAAACACTAATATCGACTTTATTTATAACAAAAAATTGATGAAACATTTCTTGCTATTTATTCAAACAAATTTTTGCTGAATTTCTAAGGAAATCTTGATAACCGTATGAAACACATCAAATCGTGTTCCTTTAATTTCAGCGATAGCAAGATATTGTTTAAACAATTTTTTGTCATAAATAAAGTCAAGATTCGTATTTAAGGGACCAGACACTGTTTAAAATAAAAATTTAAACGTTTGTGCAAGATCTGTTATTTAAAATGGTTTTTGTTTAAAACATTTTTAGGGTTAATCTTGTACATTTAACAAAAAATTTAAGCCTTGCAAGTTGATATTGCATAAAAAACCCTGACCAGTGGAAAATTTTCAACTTGAAGTTAAGAAACACATTTGCCACAGGGTTCTTTTTTCAAGTTTTAAAATTTAGGACTCCGGATAGGGGCAAAACACTTATTAAAAATACCTTTTCCACTTAAGAAGATTGGATACCCAAACGAAAATGATAAGAAACTTATATAAAGTATTTTAATACAACAATTAATAGGCAAATAATATCCCGTTAAAATTTCAAAACGATTGTCAACGTAGTTTTTGAGAAAATCATGTCAAAGTTACGTCCTTATACACAGGCTCTAGCGGGGGAACACAATATTTTTTTAGTTTTTGTGAAAAAATCGTTATTAAAAATGACGAGATCATTATAAAAAAAAGTTTTAAATGTAAGCTTAACAATATCTGAACAATTTAAAAAATAAAAGATGTGAAACATAAACTTTTTAATTGAAAAAATATTTAAAAATATACAAATGATCAACTAATTCGCATTAATAAATTGCATGCGCACGATTAAAATGGTTCATTCGTTTACATTTATGTCAAGAAAATTTCAAGAAATCAGACGAATGAACAATCTTACTCGTGTGCATGCAATTTATTAATGCGAATTAGTTGATCATTTATGTATTTTTAAATATTTTTTCAATTAAAAAGTTTATATTTCACATCTTGCAGCCGTCCCACAACAGATTGTGTTTTTTTTTACAAGATAGCATAAATGTTCGGCTTAGGACAAACAGCTTTCTAAGATTTCTCAAGACAAGACTTTCATTTTAAAATTTAAGGCAAGAATTACGTATAAATTACACATAAAATTTACCATTACGGATAAAATTGTACTCTACTCTGTCTGAAGATACAATTAGAAATCATCTATAGTCTTTTTTTACTTTCAGAATCAAGCGCGTATTAGTCCAAATTAAAACGCCGGCTGTCGGTATGATAGAAAGAGAGAGAGAGCGCTTGCAATACAGTCGCAGCGACAATGGTGAGCGGTGGGGGGAACGCTGTGGTAGCCGCAGAGCCGAAAGCGGCCGAGCGGTGGCGGCGGCTCTGGTTACGAAAATTTATGTATACGAAACAAGCGTCGCTCAAACCCCCCTAACGCGGCAATAGATGTTTCACATAAAAAAAATAAAGTAGTTTTACAATCTAGTTTTCAAGATAATCAAATAAAAAGACATAATGTTAACTACGCGTCATCAATATTTGTTATGTCACACTTCATTACGCATTTTTATATAATTATTGTTAATTAACATAAATTCCTTATTAGATCAAAAATCAATTTCATGGCATTGAACATTAAAAACCGCTGCTAACTGCATTAGCAGAATGCTTTCGCAAAGAATTTCGAAAAACAAAATTAATTGTATTTGATACGTTAATATTTTACTTCTTTTAACCCGTTAAATCCGGGACGCACAGTTTTTGACGTCTAAGTTCAAACTATTACCGTGGAATTAATTTTATTGAAAATAATTTGAAAACCACTGTACCCTATGATTTCAAGGGTGCTCTTTCAAATGGCATTGGTTAGAATTGGAAAAAAATTGTTTAAACATTGTAAAATCGGAAATAAAAGAAAAAACGTGATTTTTTGACATGTTTTTTTTTTTAAAAAGATTTTTCGTACCCTAAAATTTTTTTTTATGTCTCAAACAAACTTAAAAGGCGGTCTCGATGTCTGAACTTGAAAATTATTTTTTTTTTGTTTTTAACATTTTTTGGTGAAGCACAATGGCGGTCTAAGTAAAAAATTTTTTTTTCAACTTGAAGAATTTTTTACTTGAAACCCATGAACTTAAACAAAAAATTTCTAAAAATAAAAATGTCTTAGAATTAGTCAAAGAACACCCTCAAATTTATTCAAAAAGTTTTGAAAAAAAAATTTGATTTTTTAAAATTTGCAAATTGGAAATTTCAAAAAATTTTGATAATGAATTCCCAAAAAATTTGAGGGTGTTCTTTGACTAATTCTAAGACATTTTTATTCTTGGAAATTTTTTGTTTAAGATCATGAGTTTCAAGTAAAAAATTCTTCAAGTTGAAAAAAAAATTTTTTACTTAGACCGCCATTGTGCTTCACCAAAAAATGTTAAAAACAAAAAAAAAAAAATAATTTTTAAGTTAAGACATCGAGACCGCCTTTTAAGTTTGTTTGAGACATAAAAAAGAAATGTTTAGGATACGAAAAATCATTTTTAAAAAAAAAACATTTCAAAAAATCACGGTTTTTTTTTATTTTCGATTTTACAATGTTTAAACAATTTTTTTTTCAATTCTAACCATTGCCATTTGAAAGAGCACCCTCGAAAACATAGGGTACAGTGGTTATCAAATTATTTTCAATAAAATTAATTTCACGGTAATAGTTCGAACTTAGACGACAAAAACTGTGCGTCCCGGACTTAATGGGTTTAGAAAAAAATCTAAAATCAATGATTAATTAATATATTTAATATTTTTAATATGTTTCCAAAAGCACTTAAATAAGAAACTTTTTGATCTAAAATATCCTTAATAAGATCCAATTAACGAAATTCAGTAATTTAAATACGATATTAGTAAAAAGTGACCCAGAAAACGATATGTAGTTCCAAAAATAAAATTTTTTTCATAGAACACTTGAATAAGGTACTACTTGATTAAAAACACCCTTAACAAGGTCCAACTAACGAAATTTCTTAATTTTGATGTAATATTCGTAAAAAGCAACCCAGAAAACCA
>JAPYZE010005525.1:0-10457 GCA_030522805.1 Leptomastidea abnormis | reverse complement strand
TATATATATATATATATCTGGCTTATGTGACTGTGTGTGTGTGTGTGTGTGTGTGTGTGCGTGTGTGTTTGTGTGTGCATGAGTATATATATTCTAATTCTACGTTAATGCGATTACATGTATCTATTAGATACGTAAGCACAACACGCACTCACGCACTGTTTATCATACACTCCCGTAACGTCGCAATTGATCGATCGTATGCTGCACATTACACAGTGTATAATTGATAAAATCGGTCATGTCGGATTATCCAGTTAATGCCATTATGCCAATTCGATTATCTTGATGCGAACGAATTTTATTTTATTTCATTTTATATATTTTTTTTTTCAAGTCGTAAAAATTATTTTTGTTTTTCTATCTTGTATGTTCATTATTCATAAGAACAAACGAGACTGAGACTGACAGATTATCGATATTTAACTGGTATATTTTCCAAGTTTTATTATACATATTACTTATAAGCATATATTTTTTAAAACGAAGAATATTACATTCGTTTAAAGCTAACTTTTCAATGCGAATACAAAGAAATAATTTTTTATCATAATAAACTTTACAAACGTCCTTCCCCAATCTACCCTCGACAATTAAAATCTTACCGTAAAGAAATAAAAAAGCTCAAGCTCAATATAGCCAGATAACGAAAGCAAGCTAGCAAGCAAACGGAAGAGCGAGCTTGCAGTAGCGGTAGCCAACAAAGAATATAATATCCGCATGAATTCTCGTAAAATTTTATTTTCACTCAAACCCGACCAATACGTACGCCATTGAAATTTAATAGCCTCCGCTAAGTTCGCCAACGAAGCCAATCGTCGTTTTTACGTGCCGTAGGTCGGCTCCTCCTCCCTTCTATTCCTTCCCCCCCAAAAAAGGAGGAAGAAAAAAGATAGCCGAAGCTAAAAGAAAACGAGCTAGCTCAAAAAGTCCAATCTATAGTGCATCGCGTAACCTCTTTCTTTCTCCCACTTGGTCCATCCTCTCTACAGTCGTCTCAGCATCAGCAAGCCAAGCAGCAGTAAGGAAAACGGAAACTTAGCGCAGTATCTTCCTGTCAGATTTGTAAGATCGTAAAAGCCATTCGAAGACGTTCCTGATGTGACCCAACTCGCTCCCCTTCCTTTTTTTTTTCCTTCTTCGAGATTCGAGAAGCTTTTTCGCTTTCGACCATCGTCGCAGTAAGTTCTCTATCCTCTACCACTTGCATTCTTTTCTCGCTTTTCTTCTTCTTCTTCTTTTTACGACTGCAAAAGCGCAGATAGAACGGCCTAGGAAAATCTCTCGGGTAGATAGCCCGATCCTCCCCTTAACCCGAGACTAAAACTTTTATTATGAAACAATAAAATATATTTATACGTGTTAGAATCTTTATATATACGTTTGGATATATAAGCATCTTTGTGTGTGTGTGTGTGTGTGTGTGTGTGTGTGTGTGTGTGTGTGTGTGTGTGTGTGTGTGTGTGTGTGTGTGTGTGTGTGTGTGGGTACGTGTATCTGCGTATACAGAGATATCTATATATACAGATTGGGTGAAAAGGGTATAAGCGGCAAACACACAGGCTGCATCGACGTATTTGATTTACCGTTCAAGTTTTATCGTATCGCTCTGGAAGGAAGAAGAGGATTGCCGGCGTCGACGTTTCTCTGGCCGATCGAGTAATATTGCGCCCTGCATTTTACATTAGAAAAAGTTTTAGACACTCGAATGTGGATGCTACTAGGTACTATATACATATAGTGTAACGTCTTATACTCGAAAAGCAACGTTTTCAACTGGAAAAAAAAAGTCGTTCGAAATGTAAGCTCTCCTTCTTTCACTCTTATCGAGTATAGAGATGTCTATACTCGAAAAAAATTTTTTATCTTCTTTTCATTTTGCTTGAACATCGTTTTAATATAATGCATCGTTATCGATTCTCGATGCGAAGATTATTGGTTTATGCGGATAATCGTTGTGAGAGGAGATCTTTACCATAAAGAGCAAAGAAAAGGGGTATTGAATATCTTGAAAAAAGAGTGCGTGGAAGCTGTTTAAATCGTTAAGAAGTAAACGCAATCTTATCATTTCCCTTGTGTTCACAATTTTTTACTTTTTCCATCTCATTTTCTCTTTTCTATACATTACATACACATATCTCTTAAATTATCAAGGAAAAAGTTTTTCCATTCTTGGTCGTTGTATTCGCAAAGATACGTGATCTGCGTTTACTATTACGGCTAAACTCGATATCGTATTTTATGAAATGTATTTAGATAGTCTTTGTTTGCTGGGCTATTGGTAATACTTATTTTAAGAGGCTCTTTATATTGCTTCCAAGTGTTTTATTGATTCATTTCAGTTTATAATTATACTGCAAGTTTATATTATGAAGATTGTCAATTAAATGAATTTATTTAGGGTTATACACCAATTAATCTTAACAAAAGTATATATTTAGGTAGACGTGCTTTCTTGCTATGCTTAATATGAATGAACAAATTAAAATTGATCGTTCAATGTGACATACATTTTTCATTTAAGATATAATAAGCTTATAATTATAAATCATCGACAATAAAGCTCGTCCAATAAATTCATTAAAATAATATTTATAAATATAGCTCTTCTTGAATTATTATTCTCTTTTCTTAACGATATATACCTGTATCTTCCTCTTTTGCAGCAATTCTTTATTTCTCGTATTATTATATATAACCACGTTTTCTCCAATACAAATATATACTCTCTCTTAAAGGATGTTATTTCAAGATTGGCTACCTACGTTATTTTTACCTCAGTATGTGGTGTTCACTTGCTATCTATATATATATACATATACACGTCTCTTACTTTCACCACTTGGTGTATTTCCAGTTACCCTGTACTATCTACTTTCGAGTTTAGCTATATCAACCAAGTACAAGTTTATACGTGAAGAAGATACGAAGAAGATAGTGATCTTTTTTGCTTTCTAGAGCAAATCGAAACTTTGTACATATAGGTATACGTTGGCAGATGCACGAGGTGATTTTTATCGAGGTTCAATTATAAATTGCGTATAATGATAAACGAGATTGATGGATTAACAAAATCTACCAATGTAAGAGAACTATTTGATTAAGTAATATGATTTCTTTAAAAAAATCGTTAAATTATTCAATTATTCATTTAATATTAAATCATAGTAATAAAATTCTTGGTTAATATAAATTTTTAACATTTCTTCATGAGAAAACATTTGATTTACGAAAAAGCACTATAAGTGCACAAGCACACATCTATACACGTAATTTTTCCTTTTACCCATCATCGGTTTAAATTTTATCCAGAAGCTTGAAACAGTGAGAAGAGGAGTGGAGAAGTTGGAGGTAAGAGGTAGGAAAGACCTCTTGAGCGCGTGGTCGTCGCGCTTTATCCGTATATAAGACGGCTGCTTGCAAGCTCTCGCGAGTAAGCGAGCTTGGTAAAGAAGGTGGGGAGGGAGGGGGGGGGGGGGAAAGGGGGGCTGCCCGTTAAAAAGATTAATGCAGCGTCATCAGGTTCTCTAACATTCCGACAATTCGCAAGATAAATTGCGCAGTAGATTGCCGACGCTTGGTTTCCCCCCCCCCCCCCCCCTCTCTCTCTCTCTCTCTCTCTTTCTCCCCGCACCTTCCAGTTTCCCATTTTCTCTCCTTTCGCTACTGAAAAAGGAGAGATGGGGGTGAAACGGTTGGTTGGTTTGAGGAAAGAGAGAGAGAAGGGTAGGGTAAAGGAAGACGAGCTTGGCAGATGATGAGTCTACGTCTACTGGGATTTTGAACGTAATAGAGGCGGATACTCCGCGGCACGCATTATTCTCGTTACGGAGTTTCAGCTCTACCCTACCCCCCTTTACACTCCCCCCCCACCTCACTTTTCCTTCTTTTCGCAACTGGTTTATGGTGTGCCACGCTGTTTCTCTTTCCCATACCTACCCTCTCAGCAAGCTATCCCACAACGCTTGTCTCGTCCTCTCTTTTTCCTCTATCAAGTTCTTCTTCGTCTTTTTTTTTATGTGGCTAGCAACGTTATTCTTTCTCTCTCTCTCTCTCTCTCTCTCTCTCTCTCTCTCTCTCTCTCTGCTCGCCACCATTTTTCTCTTTATTCAACCGAGCGCTGGCTACTTTATTGGGGAGCTGTCTTTCTCTGCGAAGCTCTCGTGAAGCTTTCACGACAGGGAGACTTTACTCACTGCTGTGACACAACAACTGTGCTGTTGCTATTGCTACTGCACCAGCAGTTGGTGACACTGGATTTTATTGTCGAATTCTGGCTACGATGCTTACTCTCTTTTTCTGACAGACTATATTATACGAGTGTGATTGAGACTTTTGATATCTTGATATCAAAAGTTGGAAGCTTACATTTGATGATATTTCAAAGAGGGTATGATTGATTTTCTATTTTATATTGTTTTTTGAAAAGATGTTTTTTTATATGAATTTTGGTTATTCTGGATATTATAGAATCGAACAAAATTGTATATTAATAAAATCGTTACAGAAATATAATTATTTAAAGATAAAATTAAATTAAAATTTTATTCAACATCCGGTGCTTTATTTATAATGGATTATATTCCTGTTAAATATATAAAACGAGATTTCCAATGTTAACATCATAAATTTCATATCAAATGAAAATATACTTTACACTTAAAATAAAGTTAATATCGAATTATTGGTTATATTTAAACGTTTATTTAACACTATATTTTAAATTTACTTCAAGTGACCTCATTTCTGATTTGAATTTAACTTATTGTAAATTAATTCATAATCCAAAGAAATTCAACAAACAAAATAACTAAATGTAAGAATAAATTTTTATAATCATCAATTCCAGCATACAAGTCCAATAAAATCACATAACAACAATTTAAAATCAAATCATCCTTTAACCGCAAGTATATTCAAGTCCACTTTAGAGAGTAACAGATACCGGCCGACGCTCAACTCATTCTCCCAAGTTAATTATATCTCAAAATCCATAAGCCAAATCGAGCGATGGGGTAGTCGTAGGATGTGTATAGATATGAGATATAGTAGAGCTTCATGCACGCATAGATCCCCTAAAATCTAACGCAGTATATATACTAGTAGCTGGCTAGCGAAGTAGCAGCAGCAGTAGCAGCTTGGAGATACGAGTGTTCAGGAACAGAGGAAGTACCAAGTAGCCTAGTAGCGGTTACGAGCAATCCACTGGGCTTGCCATTAGCCTCGACTAGAACTAGGTGTATAGAGAGTAGTAGCGAAACAGAGAGAAAGGGAGTCGTCTTCCAAGCGGCCGCGAGCGCTTCCTCCAGCACATTACATTAGAGTAGAGGGCAGACATAGGAAGGGAGGGAGTGTATGGAAGCCGGTGAAGCGGCCGCGGTAATCTCAGCTATGTGTATCCATTTAGCCCGGACACGTAGAGCTCGCCCTGTACTCCCCCTGTGCCTATACGTATCCAGTGTAATCCGAGCTTAATTGCCCGCTGAATCAATGCCCGCTCTTCGCTATATATATGTATCCACTACTACTCTTCCTTCTCTCTTGTAATTCTCTTCTCTTCCATTCTTGGTTTCGCATTTCTCCTGATATAAGCATATTACGACAATATATATCGCGAGCCCTCAGTCCGTTACATTCTCTCAGTCGCGAGCAATTTCAGCAAGCTCCTTCAGTGTTGCATGAATCCTACGTAGGTACAGGCAAACAGGTGAAGTAGTTGAGGTTACCGAAGAAGATGCAGATGGATATTGGCTTATCATGATAATGATGATGATGATGATAATGATGAGGATGAGAATGATAAGATGCACCTTAGTGTAAGTACCTACTAGAGAGTTTGGGAAGCTACGAGGATTCAATTTAAGCACATGATCATCTATATGATGATCTTATGGAAATTTGATTTGATGTGTGGTTGTGGATACCTGTAATGGCTATGTATACTAAAATGGAGATTACGATTCTACTTGAGGAATCAGCTGTGATACTTACTAAGTATCAATGATTACCGCTGACTCTTTAATGATAATGATATAGGATAATAAAATTTAAATCTGTCGTTAACTTAAGAAGTTTGAAAATTTTTCTTATTTTACAATATAATCGTCAATAAACATACATATTATATAGACTAGTAATCAAATTAAAATTTGAGAAAGTAAATTGTCAAGCTTGCAAGCTTTAGCATCTTTGCTTTTGAGAGAAATGGCAAATCAAAATATCAAAAAGGCATCAGCGAGACTTTCCGCGTTAACGATCTTAATAAACCATTTAATAAGTAAAAAGCCAAGAAAGCCAAACGTCGTTCGTAAGAAGCAAGCGATTTTCAAGCGCTAGCTCTAAACGAGCTCAATTTCTCTTTCTCCTTGGATATTTCCGCATCAAATTCAAATCAAGAAGGTGTCGAGGCGCGTTGGCTCTCCTAAGGGAGGGTACTAGGAGGATAGGTATAGAATAAGAGAGAGAGTGAAGCAAACGAAGGGTGCGAAAATGTGCCCGCAAGGCAAGAGAAAGCTCCAGACTAGACTGAGTGAGAGAGTGAGAGAGAAAGCTTCCGTCAACGGGATTGCGTTTAATGAGAAATTAGGAGAGGTTACCTCCTACCTACTACCCTTTACAGAGCTCCTTCTTACACGCTTCAGCAATATCAATCCAGCCAGCTTGAAAGAACCATCAGTCAAGTCGAGCAGTATGTATGACGGCGGCGGCGGTGGCAGAGCGGCTGCTCTAATGACTTTGTGCGCTTGGATGCCGATGTGGCGTATTCTTATAAGGAGTTTGTCTTGCGATACCAAGTGGATTGATGAAAAACTAGTTAGTTTGAGAATGTTGATTAAACTGCTTTCCTTTTTATTTATTTATATTTTTTTGCGGACTTTGACTGATGTTGAATTTAAACAAATTTTTGGTATTATATTTTCTTTTTTTTTTGCTTTCTCAAAGTAAGCTTTTTATTGATCAGAATTTTAAAAATTTTGTCGATGTCATTTGATAATTTTAATAACTATTGGCTAAAACTTTTCATTTGAAAAAATTAAATTCAATCCAAAGATTTATCAGTTGGTTGTTGACATAATCTTATTGTAACTTTACAACCTTTGTTTTTTACAGTACCAAAATGTCAATGCATCGTGCCATCAAAGCTAAATTGACGATCAAAGGGTTCTGCTTTAGTAATCAACACTTTTTCCCATCAATTTAAAAAATTTGATTACAAACGACTCCCTACAAAAAAAGACACATTTACACATCTCATTCTAATGAACCTAACTATGGAAAAAAAGTTTCATACGTCTAACTGATCTCCAATCAGCATTGTATGCTTTTTTCATCATACAAAAAGTATAACTTCCGTAATAAACCTAAAACATTAATAACTCAAACGTAAATTCTTTCTTCAGTCGTTTCTATTTTAAAACATTCCAAAAATTCTCAATCTTCCAAAACAATCTAAAACAGAACATTATAGAAAGAAAAAAGCATACACAATCGTTTAAAATACTTGCCAACTTCCTCTATCTCTCTCTTTCTCTTCCTCTCTTTAGCTTATATTTGACTGCACATCTGATCGTTGAGCTATATATAGATATATCTATATATAGTCAGATGGAAGATGCCTAATTGCTATACGCAGGCTTATCGATAAATCGCCGTTGCACACTGGCGTACCTATGCATATATATACATACAAACATACATACATGTATACAGCAGCAGCAGTTGCAGGGATTTATAGAGAGTAGCAGAGCCAGAGGATATAGGAGAGGAGTCGGAAGAGGAGGGAGTAGTAGTAGTAGTATGGTAGCAACGTCGGTGGTCAATGCTTTATTGCGCAATTATTTCACGCAGAGAAACTCCAGCCAGCCAGCCAACCAGCCAGCTAGCCAACCAACTAGTCTACTATAGCTAGAGATCGCAAGCCATGACGCGCGCGCACACACATACACATACTGCATGTCGCGAGCAGGCGCTATACCATCTCTCTCTCTCTCTCTTTCTCTTTCTCTTTCTCTCTGTCAATACCACTTGGCGACTAGACTATATCTTCTCTCGTTTCCATTCTCTTTCTCTTTCTCTCTAGTGCTGGCTCATTCGAACTTCGACCCACTCTCGATTTACCGTCTGCTCCTCCTCCTCCTCCTCCACCTACTCCCTACCTCCTACACGTAGACCATCGCGCTTTGTCCTCGTCGACCTTTGGCGCCAGTGGTCGATGGTACAGAGAGAAGCAGAGGAGAAGGTAGGCAGTGCCAGCAAGCCGATAATTAGCGACACTCGTTCGTCAGAGTGACATGTCGACTGATTACGTTGGCCAGTAGTAACGCAAGCGGCCTGGGACCAAAGCTGTAGTTGGGACGCAAAAAATTCTCATGGAACTCTGCTTGTTTCTGCTCTATATATTAGCTTCCTCTTTCTCTCCCTCTCTCTCGTATTTTTCATGGTTTTCCCTTTTTTTGCTTCTAAACGACAGAGAGTAGGTATAGTCATGGTCTCTAATTAATCGAACGAGTGGAGAGCTCCAACATAGGTCGTTAGGATACGAAAGATAATCCTATTTTCGGATCGCATTTATGCTTAGTTGGAAGAGAAAGAATTTATGAAAGTTATAGGCCTCAAGAGTAAGAGGTGACAGTTTTTTTTGTACTTTTCTACCTTTCTTTTACTGCTGTTCATAGGTAAATAGCAGATAAGCGTGAAATTAATCGTTGACCAAATATGATTACCTTTTTTTTTTTTTAAATTGATAGAACTCAAAATCCTCATTTAAGCTATTTTTTTGTAAAGTTGACAGTAATAATTAACATTAGCTTTAGTTTTATTGAAGTATTATGCAAATTTACAGTGGTAAAGTACTGGACAAATATGTATGCTTTGTATACATGTACATCTCTTTAGAGAACAGTTGTGTGTACGTCGTTGTGAGCAAGAAAATATACATGAAGAAGTCAAATGGAAATAAGAGAATGGATTATAAGTGAGACGTCTTGATAAATGCAAAATAATAACACATCCACACACGTATTATACTCTCAGTTGTTGAATGACAAGTGAAATGACGAGGATGCAGAGAGTTGACGACTTTTACGATCCTCTACACTTCTCTACTATAACTTCCCCTTATCCAACTATTCTCTTGAGATGATGCTTCTACCATTGCTGAATGTCGTTTTAGCTTTTGACGTACTTTCTCAACAGCAAGACAAGAATTTCAGAGGATTATAAGCAGCCCTCGGTATTAAGATGCTTCTCTCCTGAGAATGAAATTTACCTACTAATATGAGAAGGCCTCAAAAATCAAGATTAATGTAGGCGTACAAATTTGCTCAAGTTCAGTTTACTTTGTTACAAGATTTGATTTTTAGTTGTCTTGTCAGTGAAATTGTATTATACACTTTTAAGTTGTTGATAAAAAAGTATAATATTATTTTATTACAAGTTTAAGTTATAATATTTATTGTTTGATTAATTATAAAATATATAAAAAAATTTAGTTTGAGAAAAGGAAAACATAAAAATGAACATGTTTAATGTTTATAGTAGTTTTAAAAAGTTTAACGACACTCATTAAGCGCTACAAGATAAATGTGACTTACGACACACTGCAGAGAATCCACAAAAGAGATTATTAAGTTTTTTTTTCTAGGTTAAAAGTTCTATGTTATAAAAATTAAATTTTTTTTGTTGATACAAAATTTTTGTGTTATTGTATTAATTGATAGAAAAAATAATGAATTAATAGTTTCGCAATATGCAAAATTTTTAGCTATATCTGTTTTGTATCTTTTAGAAAAAAACATATCTTGCTTTTCTTATTATCCTTGTTCTTTTCTACTATAATATTTTGAAAAGTTTACTATTACGTGAAGAGAAAATTTTTATTAAAGCAAAAGAACTCGTTTGAAGGATCCTTACAATCTTAAAGTATAAATTCAACCTAGAACATGCACCGATGAAATTCTAAACCGAGTCAAGTATGATAAGATTCTTTAATTAGCAACTCACTCCTGCGCAAAAATTCTCACGAGTCACATTAAAATAAAAATAAGAAATATTTTCTTACTTCATAATTAATTTTAAAATAATTAAAAGTAAATTCAGAATTTTAAACGAAAGTTGAAATTTAAAACCAATTAGAAATTAATCTAATACTATTTCAGAATATCATGAAAGTCACTAGCAATTAGTTCGATCTACTCCTACTTCACTATCATCTAAGCAGAAACCAGTAGAGCAAACCAATTTCTCTTGACTTCCTTTTCCAGTAAGAAATCCATCCTATAGCTTCATCTTCATTACAGTAAATCCTACGGTATGATAAGCGCTCTAGATATCCGCATTACCTCACTATCCTCCATCTTCCCCTTATACACACATACACACACACACACACACACACACACACACACACACACACACACACACCCGCACACACCCACACACACACACACACACACACA
>JAPYZE010005520.1:0-14859 GCA_030522805.1 Leptomastidea abnormis | reverse complement strand
TATATATATATATATATATATATATATATATATATATATATATATATATATATAGATACCCACCGTCACACCGTCGTTTTTCCCTATTTTTGTATATCCTTCAAAGCTTCAGATAATCTCTCGATAACTCCGATTGACCAACAATCCCCTTCTTGTCTTTACCTTCTTGTTATTTTTTTCTTCTTCCTGGTGCAATGGGTGTAAATACATACCCGGGTACATCACTTTCTGTAACCGGTCTCAGTCACTCGTCATGAAATTTGCGCTGCAATAATCGGAACTTAGCCAACATTGGTTACGTAAATCAACGGAAATAATGATATATGTATGTATATTATATGTTAAATAGAGTGATCAAATTACCCAATCGGTGTGTAGGTATTATTATTATTATATACGTTACGTTGAAACGTTGAAAATATCTTGATTGACGATGATGACGAGGATAGCGATTGGAAATCGGTTGAAACGATAAGAGTCAGGAGAAGAGTAAGATGATCGGTTGCAGAGTAGAGTAGAGTAGCCTAAGCGCGGCTCCATACTTCTTTACATTCCATACGTCTGAAGCACTATGGGAAGTAAGGAAGCACGGAACAGTCGCTCGGGCGCTTGCTAGTCCCCGATATATTATCCAAACTTTTAGTAACTTCTCACGTAACTTCTTACAGTGACTCGATCATCCGATTGAGATCGGTATGAAGATCGTCCAACAGTAGTAGTAGTATAGCCGGTGCTTATTAGATATAGGTGCGTTCGAAGCAAAAGTAGCCGGTCCTCTTCTCCTCGTCCTCTCCGAACGATCGTCTCGAACTGAATGCCAAAGCCGGACTCCTTGGCTTCTCTCGTGGATCCATCGTCGTCGCCGTGACTGCTGCTGCTGCTTCTGCTGCTACTACTGTTACTGTTTCTGGTCCTCTAAAAATGGCTGCACAACGTTAGTAGCGGCTAAAGCTGATGCTGCTGCTGCTACTGCATAGGGGTGTGTATGTGTGTATGTGTGTTTAAAGCCGGCAGCAGCTTTAGGCGCTTGATGTTCAAAGTGTGTGTGTGTGTGATGATGTTGGTGCCTGGTCCCCTTATATTTTCTCTTTCTCTCTCTCTTCTTCTTTCTTGCTCATTTGCTTGCCTTAAGCACGATGGCCTGTAAGCTACACTTGACTTGAAAAGTAGTAGAAGAAGAAGAAGAAGAAGAAGTATAGTAGACGATGTGGTGGATGTATATAGAGAGAAAGAGAGAATTAGGTGGGGACGAAAAAGAGTACAAGCAAGAAGAGAGGAGAGAAAGCCAAGCGGGAGAGCGAGTGGCGCTCTCCTCTTGCCGGCTAAAGCTATACTCCCTTAGCTGCTGCTACTGCTGCTTACTGCTGTTACTCTCAGCGTCTCGCGCCAAATTTGTCTTTATCCGAAAATAGCGCACCGATATGCCGGGCGTCCCACGGCTCTCTCTCACTCTCTCTCTCTCTCTTTCTACTACCATAACCCGCGGTAACTATTCCTGGCCCCGCGCTCTTACATATCCGTCCTGTATATGCGTGTGCACCATTTGCTCTTTCTCTCTCTCTCACTCTCTCATCTCCCCACAGAGCCATGTATACTCGTCGTCGTCGCGAACCGAATACGACACGCTACTGCTACTGCTAATGCTACTGCTGATGCTATACTGGACCCCCGACAACACCAAGAATATTCCTTTCTTCTAAGCTTACATTGCTAAAAAAAAGAGAGTGAGATTAGGCCCAGCTCGAATTTTATGACACGGCGAGAGTATAACGTGTCTGAGGAGACGAAATTGGTTTGCAAGCTAGCTTATGTGTTTGGATGCTTATGTCCTGACTATCTAAATTCTAAGCTTTCTTTTAAATTTACAAAGTTTTATTATTTAATTTGATTATTTTTGGGACCAATGAGAGCTTTATTGTGCCTTCGTGAATAATAACGATATTTATTGGAAAAAAAAAAAAAAAAATGGGTAACGCTAAATATGCAAAACAATATGTTTATTCATGAAAATAACAAATTCGTTTATTATTTATTATAGCTTTGTTTTTTTTTTATTTCGATATTTTTATATCATTTTTTTCTCTTCGTTTTGAAATAAAAATAAATATAAAGAGAAGGAAAAAAAATATAAATCTATAAAAAAGTTTGAGTTTGATAAAATGCGTGGCTCTCGTGTTGGTGTATATATAAATTTGAAAGCAATTAAATTCCAGTTGTTTTGCCCAAGCCATATCCTATTATATATATATCGAAATTTACGTAATTCAAAACATTTTTTTTCATTAATAAATTGAAACAGTCATTTATGAATGCTACCACATATATAAAGGATAACGTAGCAGCCGTTCAGTATACAATAAATTCACCCCTTATACGCTTTTATTTATTTATTTATTTATTTCGATTTATCTGACTGTTTACATATTCGAGACATATACACACACAAACGCTTCTCTACTCGTAGAAAGTTTCACATAACCGAAAACGTAGAGAAAGCACGTACGTACACACACTCACATCTGGTTAGGCAAAGATATTTTCGTCACAATTAAATGCCGTGTATGCTCTCTTTCTGTATCATTCTCGCATCCTATTCTGTGGCTCTTTCGCGTCGATTTACCGATATCTCAAGCTCGGAAATCCGAGCCCTGTCGAGCTTTTGAAAACGCCAGTTTAGAACTAGGCGCACTCGCTCTATAGCCCCCCTACCCCTACCCTTATAAGCGCACGTTTCTTCTTCTTCTTCCGGGTATGCGTAGAGGTAAAGGCATCGCTTGTGCTCTCGTTAAAATGCTATCTCCCTTCTCCTCCTCCGCACACCCTCTATTGCACGCTGCGCGACAGCCTCTCCGCAAGCTTGTGAAAAAAAAATAAACGTTTTCAATCTTTTTTTTTTCTTCTTCTATTTTGGACTAAGCTGCGAGAATTATTTTTCCGTCCGCCTAGACAATCCAAGACGCTCTTAATTATTCGTCGGTCAAAGCTAAAAGTTTTTTTACAAACTACTGTTGCTGATATGGGATTTTTAAAGCTTGGTTTAATAAGCTTGCAGCTATTATTATCAGAGATTTTCTTACGAGGCTTTAAAAATAATCTTGATTTAAAAATTAATGAGATTTTTAAAAATTTTAGTTTTTCATTGAAGGATGCAAGAGGATTTTTGATGAAAATTTTTAAAATTAAATAATTAAATTATTATTAAATTCTTGTTTTTATTTATTAAAAAAAAAGGTTGAGGTCATTGACCAAATTACCCATTTATATGAAAAAAAGGTGTTATAAATTTTCATTATAGGGCAAGTTTTAAAATTAGGGCTTATGGAACAGCCAAACGATTTTGATAGTCTCTTTAAAAAAAAATTAGCCTTGGAATAATAAACATTCATAAGAGGTCGTGCTATATAGGTATATATAGATATGGTACCAAGCTCTTAAACCATCTTAATTTTCTGAAAATTTTCTGCTCTCACATTTTTAATTAAACTTTACTTTGAAAAACTAAACTAAATTTGATGAATTTTTTTAAAACTACGTTTTTTTAAATGCAATTCATAATATTTTAAAAAATAATTTAAATTATACGTAAAAATAAATCAATTTGTTATATATCATCTAACCATTTGAAACTCGAATGATATCTCTTTTAAAATCGCGTGAATATTTCTAAAAGCAGCTGGGGGGTCATATTACAAACCAAAAGCCATTAGTATAGAGAACCATCCTACACGAGGAATTTCATTTTATTTTTTTTTACCGTTAGGAAAGATCTTTCACAAATCGTTTGGCTAAAATTCACACGAGGGAATAGTGCATTCCCTTCTTGCAAGTTAAAATACACCCCTTCATCTTTTCAACAAATACGTAATCCAAGCTTTCTACCACCATTTTTACATAACTTTTTATTAATATTGCTATTTTTATATAACTATTTTTAAAATTCTTATTTCACGAAAATAAAATTGTATAAAAATAGTTGTTAAGCTATAAAACGTAATTAAAGTAAAAAAGAAAAAAAAAATAACAATTCATAAAATACATAGTAAAGCTTTCTAATGCACCAAAATATAACAGATATTTAATTTTTAGTGGAGTGAAAAACGTAAGAACGAGGGAAACGCGTCATTTTTAGGTTTTTGGTCCCCTCCAGAAGAAGGAGGAGTAGAGGGGGATAGTAGTTATAGTAAGAAAGAAAAACTAAGGCTCACGTGGTTCGTCTCGGTTATTTCCGGTGGTGAAATATCGTTCTAAGTAAAAGCCTTCTTCGCTTTAGTAGTAGTAGTAGTGGCGTTATGTATTACCTGCAGCTTAAATCCCGCAACCCGCTAAATGATGAGAGAATTTCATTTTATCTTTTAAGCTATTAGTTATAACGATACACTATATATAATACTCATTATTAGATAAAATGAAAAAAAAAGAAGATAACGACAAATGCAATAATAGAATTGACATATCAAATGAATAAGAATAAAAGTATAAAAATCAATTCATAACGTAACGATGCTTTTGAAGAAGAGAGAAAAAAGGGACCAATGAAAAAAAAAGGAAAAGAAGTAAAAAAAAGGAACAGGACAGACAGGAAGCGTTCGTCAAGATAGCAAAGTCGTGTGTACGCGAGTTGGGTCACAGAAAGAAGCCACACGTATACACCCACGTACACTTGCACGTACATATACAGAGTAAAATCGGAAGGGCTAGAGCAGAGGAAGAGAGTATGAGGCATATAGTATAGGAGTATGTGTATAGGAATAGAAGACGAAGTATACGAAAAAGCGATAGCTCCAAGCTAAAATCTCGGCAAAATTGCGTCTCCTATATGTATAGTCTCTCTCGTGTGTGTCGGTCTCCATGTAGAAGGAATATCGCTTGGGTGGAAAAAAAAAATAAAAGAAAGCGAGAGAAAAAAAAAGAAAGGAAAACTGCTGCAAGAGAAGATATAATAATCGTGACTTACCTCTCTCTCTCTCTCACTCTCTTCCGTTTTATTACGTATTATAGAAGGAGGCAGTAGGGGGGAGGAGGGGGGAATATTACACACTCTTTTTCTCTCCTGACTGATGAACGTCCGTCATAATCCGCGCACACGGCCTGCTGGTATGTGTGTGTCTGCTTTCCGTGGCGCTAACTTATATGAATCTATACTCGCTTCTCTCGTTCGCGAAAGAGTAAGTATAGTAGCCCGTCCGAGCATATATAGTATAGGAGGTGTAGGTATATAGTTGTAGTAGTAGTAGTAGTAGTATAGTAGCGCGGGAAGGAGTGCCGATAATCGGGCCGGAAATAGCGTCACGCATACGGGAGCGCGAAAATACAGGAGAGAGAGAGAGAGAGAGAGAGAGAGAGAGAAAGAGTCCTCTCTTTCTCTCTCTTTTGCTTTTTAGCTCGATACGTACGTATACTATCCTCTCTGTCTCCGTCTCTCTCTTTTGTGAGTAATGCTCGATGGAGCGCAGCCAACAGAATTAAGGCTCAACTCTGCTTCTGCTGCTGGACTACTAGCGCAAAAAGGGCGGCGGACTCACTCGACTATACTCTCTTTCTCTTGCTCTCCCACGCATCAACATATATACTATTACAATGTAACTCTCTCTCTCTCTCTCTCTCTCTCTCTCTCTCTTTCTTTCACTCCATGCCTTGACGATGTCCCCGGCAAATAAAATGTCTAGGGGAGCAGGACATGACGACGCAAGCCTGGAGGCCCCAAAACACATATTATGTATATATAGCTGCGTGTCTACTCTCTCCCTCTCTACTCTCTTTTTGAGAGAGCATGAACTCACGCGTGGGCCACATGCCGCAAGTTCCCTCAAGAACACGTGCTCTCTAATTTCGAACCCCCCTCCCCCTCTCGCCCCTCCCCCCCATCCTCCATTCTGTTTCTTTTTTTTTTTTTTTTTTATAACTGTTTTGCTTTTTTTTTCATTATGTTTCTTTTATTTTGGGTTTACAGTGCAATGCGTGTCCTTCTATCAAAACTACCACGACCCTGGATAGTCGATGAGAAAAAGGACGACGGATACACGGCTCTACATCTTGCTGCTCTTAACAATCACGTCGAGGTGGCAGAACAGCTGGCCAGAACCGGCAAGGCCGATCTCGATTTGCAAAACGTTAATCTGCAAACAGCCTTGCATCTTGCCGTTGAACGTCAACATACTCAAATCGTTAGGGTATGAGCATTATTTTTTTACATTTTTAATATTATATGATTATCATGATTATAAGCATAATATTTAAAGAAGATTAATTAAAAAAAAATGAAAGAATATAGAAAAATAAAATAGCTGAGAAAACTTGATGTGATTATGTAATGACGAGTGAAAAAATAACGATAGTGGAATTAAATATTATCGATTTATTAAACAGCTGCTCGTACGCGAAGGTGCAAATCTGAACGTAGCAGATAAGGATGGCGATACTCCGTTGCACGAAGCATTACGTCACCATACCCTTTCCCAGCTGCGTCAGCTCCAGGATGTCAAGGACGTCGGTAGGTTACTCATGGGCCTGGGTACGCAGGGACAGGACAAGAAGAGCAGCTCTTTTATTGCCTGCTTCCTTGCGGGACATGGAGCGGATTTGGAGCTGAAAAACAAGAAGGGACAGACTCCGCTGGATCTATGCCCGGATCCAAATCTATGCAAGACACTTACGAGTGGCAAGGCTCAGATTAAGGATGAGTTAGTAGCTTATTTGGCTATGTCAATTAATTATAATGTGATACATTGATGGTTGCTATATTCTATTACTACTGGCTGCAGCTTAATCAATTTTCAAAATAAATTTTTTTTTTTTATTTTTAATTTGACCCATATTTCAAGATTTCATTTATGAGATTTTCTATTTTTCGATTAAAAATTTTCGATTAAGTCAACTACTTTACTACAATATTGCAAATTCTGGATATTTTTTTTTTATTTGAAACGAGAAGTAATTTTTCGGATGAATAAAGTGATCAATCACTCGAGTCTTTCCATGCGATCGTGAATAATCGAGGAAATGCTGATTTTGCATGATCATCGCGTATCAGAAAAAAAAAAAAAATAAGTCGAGCTTCATTTTTCAGGAATTCATATTTTTCGGCGCATTAACCGAACAATTTCCAGCTCGCTCAGATCTTATAATATATTCCGCTAGATTGACATTTTTACGCCAATCTTTTTTATTTCATTATTTTAAAAAGATATTAATGAATTTCAAAACTGATGATATAAAAATATCATTGAAGTAAAATTAAAATTTAAAAAAAAAAAAAAAAGAATAAACACTTAATCTTAAAATAAGCAAAATAATTCTCTTCTTATCCTCAGTCCCGACATCGAAAGCGCAGCCCCGTCCACAGGCATAGACGAATGCTTAGTCTGTTCTGACGCAAAACGCGAAGTTCTGTTCGGACCTTGCGGTCACGTCGCCTGCTGCAACACATGCGCGCCCCGCGTTAAAAAGTGCCTGCTGTGCCGGGAGAGCGTTGCCACTCGCACCAAGGTACGTTATCATTTTTGCATTTCTTATTCTATTTATATTTCGATTAAATATTATCTATTGGAAATTAAATTTTTCTTTACGGCTTAATACGTAGATTGAGGAGTGCGTCGTATGCTCGGACCGCACCGCAACGATGCTGTTCCGTCCCTGTGGCCACATGTGTGCTTGCGAAAGCTGCGCCACCCTCATGAAAAAGTGCGTTCAATGCCGGGTTCAAATTCAGCAAATGGATCCGCTCTCGGTATGCTGTGGTGGCCCCGGAGACGTCACCTACGTCAAAGCTTGCAACGCAAGCACAGGTATAAGGATAAACTCGACTCTACAATCTTACCACGAATTATCCTGTGTATGTGGCATTTAAATTAAATTAATAATAAAATTTCCAGCTGCGGCATTGAGCGAGCTTAAAGCTGTAGATGGCAAGGACGAAAAACTCGCGGCTAACAACACGGCTAATCAGGCCCAGATAACACAGCTCCAGCAACATCATCACCAACACCATCACTACCATCAACAGCAGCAGCAGCAACAAACCGTTCCACAGCCCCAACCCACCGGTCAGCCGACCTCCGAGGGTACGCTCATGAATAACGGCAGCCGTGACACTTCGCACAGCGATATACAGAAGCTCCAGCAGCAGCTCCAGGATATCAAGGAGCAGGTACGTATACATAAATACAAAATAACAACCCCTTCCCTTCATCATCTTATCAAAATAATAATCAAAGCAACTGTTATCGTATAACGTTATTTTGGTTGTTGTTGTTTTCCATAGACAATGTGTCCGGTGTGTCTGGATCGGCTGAAAAACATGATCTTCCTATGCGGCCACGGCACGTGCCAAATGTGCGGCGACCGAATGTCCGAGTGCCCGATCTGCCGTAAAGCCGTAGACAAACGCATCTTACTCTACTGAAGCAAGACTGCTAATGCTGCTGCTGCTGCCGATTACGCGACTTCCCCGATCTTAAGATGCTCTCGACCCAAGAACGAGCTCCACCCGATCTGAAGAGAGCCTTTGAAACTGCACCCTTCTCGAGCTGCTCGAGATAAGCCCGCGAAAAATCGCGAATATCCATTTCGAGCAGCAACTCGAGACTATAAGCATGACTCCCTTTTTTTTCCAGTCTCATGCCGGAATCGATCTCTTCCTATAATTTGACTGGTATATCATTTAATCAATTCTCGCCTTTATATTCTCGCCGAAACAATTATATTTTTTTTTTCGTCTCTTTTCTTTTTTGACTGTTAAATCTTTATCGATTGACATTGCCAGTTTTTTGTATTGAATTTACAAAGGATACGTTTAAGAGCGATGAAATTGCCGATAGATGCATGCATAAGCTCTTTTCTTGTTGCCGTTAGATTTAATTAACTGAGATATTAATATAACTTTTTTTTTTATTAAATTTTTTTTACGTGTGTATTTATATTTACACACAGTTTACGTATGTAATATAGACTAATAAAATTGATTATTAGTTTATTTGTTGAAATAAGGCTGTTTATTTATTTAACGTAATTAAGAACTACCGTTCTTAAAATAATATACGTTTATTAAAGAAATTATTCTTTTTTTTTATTTTGATATTAAAGTCGACTGTAATTGAAACTACGAAACTACGAAAATTTATTAATTTGTGCATTTGAATACACAGGCCGATATAAATAAAAAAAATTAGTGTCAATATTAAAAATTTCAATGAATTAAGTATAAAAGAAAATTTATAATTGTATTGAGTGCAATTCAAAAGGGACATTACCACCAATATATATGAATGAATGACTGTAATAATCAAGTTTTAAATTTAACAAATTAGAGATTGTAAATAATTTGGTGTTACTTTATTCAAAGATGTTTCATAGTGTTAAAATTGATTAAATTTATGATGCATATGTATGGTTAACAAGTGTATATGCATATCCTATATTATAGAAATATATACAACATAATTCTTTTTAATAATTTTTAATACGATGCATATGAAAAAAAATGTATAATCTAGATTTAAGTAGTTGTTAACATTTATAGAATGTTAGCCTGTACTTACAATTTTTAAGCCCTTTTTAAGAAATTAATTTTTTTTAAATATATATTTATATATTGATAAAAATATTTGTTTGCCATTTATCAATTGATTTTTATTGCTCTGTAATTACTATATGATAAAATAAACTTAAATATTAATTTGTAAAACCAATAAAATAATAGGTATGATACAGATAAAAAAGGTCTTAAGGTGTGCAATAAAATTACAACTTGTGTTAAAAATCTTTTTCTTTTATTAATGACTTCCATTGTATATTTACTGCAAAAAAATCATGAATCAAGTTACATACTTGACAGTATATATAATATTGTAACCAATTTTTCCACAGCAGAAATATAATTTTTCTTTTGCAAGCTTCATGAAATAACTAACTACCAAAATAAATTTAATAAATGACTCAATATTTAAAATTTTTTGTTAGTAATTTTTGTT
Organism: Leptomastidea abnormis; assembly: GCA_030522805.1. Classification (NCBI taxonomy): domain Eukaryota; kingdom Metazoa; phylum Arthropoda; class Insecta; order Hymenoptera; family Encyrtidae; genus Leptomastidea; species Leptomastidea abnormis. Next base: position 4,891 of record JAPYZE010005520.1, on the reverse strand, counting down.
ATACGTTTTCCTTTATAAATTTATAGTTATATTATTTTAGCGAAAACTATTTAGACTTCACTATTTTTGTGGTTGTATCAATAGAGTTTTCCGAGGCACTAAAATACGTTTTAATATTAATAAAATTTATTTTCTCATTCAACATTATTGTGTTACAATCAAACACAATGCATCAGAGTGTTATAATAAAAAAATGTCACTGCCTATTGGATTACACTAATTATTTTTCAGTCATTTTTGTTCAATTTTACATTGGAAATGCTTAAAAAAATTATATCAAATTTAATATACAAACAAAGTCTTTGAAGTAACTTGATAATAATTACTTGTGCAATTGTAATATCCTCTTGTAGTAACAAGAAATCCTTAAATTCTTTTGAAAATAAAAAATAAAAATCTTCATAAGAATTTATTTACCATATACGCATTTTACATGAAATTCAAAATTTCTTTTTAAATACAAATATCTTTGATTGATTTATTATAAAACATATCACTCGTTGAGCATTTATGCAAAAATCACGAGGGAGACACGGTGGTCCCTTGATTTTTCTGGCACTATTAAAGTCAACTTGCTTCACGTTTTCCTATGTTTTAGGCGCATATTCAGGAATGATTATTGTCAAGCAAGTCGCAAAGAATGTCGATTAAAAGCAAGTTTGAAGAATTTGACCTTGATAATAAATTTGTAAGTACTGTTCTGCGTTTAGAGCTTTTGAGTAGTCCAGTTAACAAAACTAGACACTTAAATAAATTATAAATAATAGCAAAAACATCTGTCATAATTGCTCTTAACAATCGTGACGTACTTCATTTTCGACAACGTAATAACTTGATTGACGATATAGCCCTGCAATCCCTGAAGATTGACAGTATTTTCGTCTTTGTTTGTTAGAACATGATGTGGTCAGTTGTCCGATTTTCAAGATTCGGCTGAGCTGTCCAGATCTATAGGTGGTACCTTCTTCGTCTTCGTTATACGATCGAGCTCTGCTGCTGCATCACTCCGCATAGCAGCTTTATCTAAACTTCCAGGTTCTGAACAAACAAAATTTGTAATTAATCAAAATTAAATTTTATGCCTAAAATTAATGAAGTGATTTAAACAGCAAATGTAATAGAAAGAAAGTAATAGAATGTAATAGAAAGATTTTCTTCTGTAAGAAGCATGTGATTGATTAGTTACCGCTTTTGGGTGGACTAGCTCCTACACCGCCTGGCGAACCCGGTCCTCCTGGCGAGCTCATGGTCTTCTTGTGCAGCAGCGAGTTGAAGAAGTTAGCTAATACACCTTCACCTGAGGGTGTCGTGCCGGTACCTTTTGGATCCAACTTCTTGTTTGGCGACGGTACCTACGTTTAAATCTTTCAATGCGTGCTTGGTAACAATAAACAATGCAACAAATGGTAATGTCAGATCGCTCCATATGATAAGTTGTAACATGCTTTCAAGGATTTGTTTGTTTGCCACGTCCAGGCTTGACATTCATTATTCGATGCTTGAACAGGTCTTGGATGCAGTTATCACAGCCTTATTTAAATTATTGGCAGGTTCAAGCTCCACAACGAACAATCAAATGCACACAAGTTTATCTTAACAATTGCCCGCGCATGCTTGGTTACTTTAATGTAATTCATGACTGTGATAAGTTTTGGACAAACACTTTGTAAAGGGTTTGTAGCTTATTGAAAATATAAGGCATTTTTGAGAGTTATTAATCAAACCAAAATTTTCATTATAAATGCAGAATAAATCATTCATTACTGTTTAAATTTTTAAGCTTAAAAAAAATAAGTCAAACTGATAACAAGAGAAAAATAGGTAACTTTATAAAAATGGTACATTAATAAATTTAAAAAATTGTTTTAATAAATAATAAAATAATATTTTAAATATCTTTAGAGAAAAATGAAATTAAATAGAAAAATAATTAAACATTTATGTCATATAGGAATAGCTACAGAAGAGTTGATTAAAATAATATATTCTATTATACAATGCAAGATTTAAAATTGTTTCAGTATATTACATTAATTGTTGGAGAAATACAAGCATAAAATTCTACAATACAATTATTACATTAATTTAATGACTCATTCTGCAATATTAAATGTTCCATGTAAAATAATTAAAATTTAAAACAAAACAAAAACATATAATAAAAATAATGAAGTTTTTGTAAAAATTTTTCAAATTAATTGCGTATCAATGTTATAATAGTAAAAATATTGATTGCTTCCAATATTTTATATTTTTGCACCATTGAAACCAAATGAAAAATGTAAAAAAACACCGTGGATATTGTTGGACAAAACAATGATATGATAAATAAGTTTTAATAGAGTTATAACATGAGTTAATTAAACTGACGTGGAAATTAGTGATGTTTCCAAGTTTAAATATTATTTTTTTGTATGTTAAGCACGAATGACACTGAAAGCATGCTAAAATCAAAATGGAATAGACCTGCACGATTGGGCCCATGCTTGCCTGATTCCTTGTTGTTGGGGAACGAGATGGATCTTTTAATCCCATTAGAGCTTCTTGTTGCCTAGCTAAAAATTCTTGTTCATCTTCTGCTTGAATCTCAGCTTGCTTTGCCATACTCTAAAATTTTTAAATGTAGAATAAAGGCAAACTTCTCTTCGAAGCTTTTTTGCTTGTTATTATTCAAATTCAACTTTATTTAGGAAATTGTTAATATTTTTTTATATTTACTAACTTAAGAATAAATATAAAATAAATACCTTTCTATTAGAGGGTGGCTGAACAATAACATCTCTATAATAATCATCTGGTTTCATTGATTGTAAATTTTCATGCAAAATACTAATTTTCTTAATGTTATCCCAACCTGCTGGACTGAGTTAAAAGATCAAAAGTTAGTTTCAACAAGGAAAATAATTTTTTTTTAAATATTATATTTTCTCACATTAAAACTGCATCTTTTTCCACAACTAAAGCAGGAGTTCTGAAGGGAAATGAATAAATCCTATGTGTTAAATATTTGTACAATAGATCACAATTTTTATCCTCTTTAACCGATGTATAAAAAAGACCTGCACCATACTGAAGGCAAAACTTTCTGATCCATTGAAGCATAAAATCAAAGTGCTCATCTCTAACAATGTATAATATTTATAATTAGAAATTAATTTAAAATAATAAAATTGGCAAATATTATATTTACAAAAATACCTGTAGTCATGCTCTTTTTCTAAGGTCGTCATATAATCTGTTTTTGTAATTACAACAACTATATCTAATCCTAAATTTGTTGTTAATACTCCTTCAGGTAATGGTAAATTATCAACAGGTTCATCATCCAAGTTACGACTTGTCCTTCTTAGAGGACTTCCTGGATCAAGATCATCCCCTGGTTCTGTATAATCTTGCCACTTTTTGATAACTAAATAAAGATTATGATTACATAAAGATAAACATTTAAAACATTAGTTGAAATTATTATAAGAAAAGAGAGAATACTTTTCTGTCGACATTCTTGCCAAGTCTCCTTGAATGAATCATTATCAGAAGCAATTTTATCAATATGATCTCCTAAAACCCTGGACCAAAATTGCAGTTGATCCAGTATTGCCCATGGTGTTGTCATAGCAGCGACTAGCATAATTAGAGTGTGTGGGAACTTATCCGCGTTCAGTGCAAATTTTAAAAGATTTGTATGACCTGGTTCTCCATCAAGCACCCATACAGACAGTCTTGTTTGATCTGAAAACCAAATGTATAAAATTTAAATTTATTTTAGATAATACATATATTTCTTTTTTTATTGCAGTGGTACTGTTTTTTTTACTAACCATCTCTGTATTCATCTCGAACATCAATGTATGCGTACTCTAGACCAGATCCTTTTTTTGGATCTTCCACACCTTGAAGTTTAGCGATGAGAGTTGTTTTTCCACTCTCATTATCACCTTAAAACAATGAAATAAGTTAGATTAATGTAGAGTGAGTCATAACAATATATATGCTGAGTTGATTTGATTTATTAACATTTAGCAAACTTACCCAACACTAGCACATGTTTGTTATTTGGTAATTTATTGTTGTTACTATTTTGCACTTGTGCTAAAATACTAGACCTGTAATTGTGAAAAATCAGCATATTAACGGGTGTGAGAACCTTAAATAATGAACCGAGCGCATGCTTCAAACCGAAGGGTACACGCACTGCATAATTATTTCCTGTACTTACCATAAATTGTCGGTGTCCGCTGAATCTTCCTTCTTTTTCGCATGGAATTCGTTGTTCAGCAGTCCACCGTCGAAAGTCTTAGTTGCCATGTTTGGTGCATTTAGCCGAGGGCAAGCTTCTCGTCGTCGTTGTGGTCGTCGAAGTCGGAGCTAAGGTACACCAGGAGCCAGGAAATCCGGTAAAGATGCGTGCTAAGGGAGCTAATGTGCGCTCTCCTCTTACGATTTTAGCAATGTCTGCTAATCTACACCTCTCTCTTTCGCACGCACAGCTTCCCTTTAAAAGTCCACACCTGTGCAACCTTGCTCTCCTTATTCTATCTTGCTCCGAATTGAATGAGGTTAAGGCATAGCCTGGAGAAACATCCTCACAGCGCCTCGGTGCTCCTTAGTCAGTGGTTAATTCAAAACTTGCTGTTGCCTTCGTCCACATCTATATAAGTACGTAGTTATTACCAAAAGAAACAATTACGTTATCCACAAGCTAAGCTGTTGAAACGGAGCCGACGAGAATGTGAGGAGTAGGGTGAAGTGAGTGGTGAGTTGGAGGAAGAGGTGGTGAACAGAGCAGCCAACGAAATAGTCCAGTCAAATAAGGTTTTAAATCAAAATTTCAGGGGAATGCCTGCAAATTGGTTATTAGGTAAATCGAGGGCGTAGAAGACGATGGGCGAAG
>JAPYZE010005518.1:0-10139 GCA_030522805.1 Leptomastidea abnormis | reverse complement strand
AATATTTGAACTATTACTTAGTTATGATGCTGATCCTTGCATATTTAATGCAGCTGGCCTAAATGCATGTCATGTTGCCTTACAAAATGATGACATTACGAAGAAAGTTATATTACGGTATACATATTTATTAAAAAGTAAACAAAATAAAAAAATGAATGAATTCCAAAGCTTTTGAAAAATATATTTTACTCTATTTTATTTTTAGATCTAATGTTGATGTATATTCTTCGAATATATTTGGTGATACGGCCCTTGATATGACAATTAAAAAGTATCTATTTTCAATAGATGAATGGGATACGAATCAGTGGAGATATGAGATTTGCCACAAACATGTAAAGAATATGGTGCAGTGGGGATATGAACTTTGTCACAAAGACATAAAAGGTAACATTTTTATTTTATTTTGATTTAACAGTTTTTCAAATAATTGTTAATATTGATACTTTTTATAAGAATAAAGATCTTACAAATATTTAATATGCCTAATTTAATTTAGGTAAAACAGCATTACACAAATTTACACATCCAGATGTCATTAAAATGTTGCTATCTCTGGGAGCCGATATAAATATAAGGGATGACAATGGAAAAACATGTGTTCAGTATGTTTCTGTAGACAACAGAACATTTAAAAATTTATATGATGACGACATAATGGAATTTATTCTATCTAAAGTCAACCGCAATTTAGAATATATATTTGTCGAACACATACATTTATTACAAACAGCTGGAGTTTACGTTGATGATTCAAATAAAATATTTTATAATAGTTCCGTCATAAAGAACTTTTCATACATCTTATGGAAATCGGAAAATATAAAGTTAGAAAGGGTGAAATTAGGCAGCAAGTTAAAAAAATTAATTGATCCATCATTTTCAGCTAATTATTTTTTAAGTGAAAAGTTTGTTGTGGATTACAAGATAATGCCTGTAATTCTGCGAGAAAAGATTTATAATTTTTGTATTTCTAACGATTTGTCTGATTTTAAGAGCTTGAGTCCTTTAATAATGTTACAATTTTGGAAAGCTCGAGCAAGATCTCGATTGTTCAAGCCTGCTGAATACGCTTTACAAGCACTCATTAATAGACCTTTTCCAGATTGCATCCTATTTTGAATTATTTGAAAAATGATGATTTAATGAATTTAGTACGCATTGAATATGGAAAATTGGTATTTTCACCACTATCAGAGGATTTCTGGTTTGTACAACCTGAAGTTGATACTTCATCCTAACGATATGTATATTTTCGGCTAAGTAAATTATCAATTATAATTATAGTAAAAATTAAGGTTGTAAGTAAGCATTATTAGGTAGAATATTATTTTTGTATGAAATCGGTTAAAAATAATTAAATAAAAGTATTTAAAAAAAAATTGTTTTTTTTTGTTTTATTTCAAACCTAACGTTATTTTACCTTTAAAATAATTAAGTTATGTAAACTAGTTAAAATTATCTAATAATTTGTAAAATTTTAATCAAAGTACAAGTTAAACTAAGTTTTACTCATTTTTAAATATCTATTTTATTAAAAAAATGTACGTTGGTTGTGAATGGTAGAGGTGGGGATCACCTATAACAGAACAAATCCCAGTTGTTTAAATTTTAATTAATAAAACTCTTGAATTATTTAAGTTTTTATTGGTTTCCATAGTTTGTTTCATTATAAAATTGTCACTGTAATTCAGTTACCTATATTTTGAAATATAAAATTATTGAAAAAAAATATATTTGATATTATCAATTGTTTGTTGAAATGTAAAGAAACCTAGATAATAAAATAAAATGAATAAAACGATAAGATTAGTTCCTACAATAAAATTTTGATGCCGCCGTTTTATTCGTGATGTGATTGGCTTAAAAAAAAAAAAACAAAACAAAACCCGCATAGACATTATACATAATAATGGAGCGCGCGAAGTGCCTATAGATGACTAGTATTTTTAAAATTTTTGTTTTTGTTTTCTAAAAATTCCAATGATTTTATTCGTAATTCATTTTATCAAAACTAATCAATGTATTTTGAGTCATATAGATAATTTACATTTTTTAATTAACCAGAATTTCTCACATTAAAATATTTACAAAAATTTAAATAATTTCTTTTTAAACATTTTCCTTGTAATTATTGGTAATTGGGATCAAGGATTAAAAAATTAAAAACTAGATAATTTCAAATTAATTTATTTCAAAGATACATTTAAATTATAGATACATAATAGTAAACGATTTAACAGAGGTAGATATAATGTCAAAAAGTATGTAGTATACATGTTATAACAGAAGCTATAAATTTTTCTAGTTATACAAATTTTAAAACTAACGAAACCGTAAGTTGCAAGTACAAATGATAGAGTTCAGAGGCAGACTTACGAGATCTTTTATTAAAAGCAAATACAAAAACGAAAGAAACACAAAAGATATTGGCTTCACCCTTTTACGTGCCCGTTAACAAAAACAGGTACCAGAGTGCTTAGACGGAGATCGTAGCATCATTTTTAAATTGAAGGACGAATTTACTATAGACACTCCAGTAAAAAACACGGTATAAACGTGGTCCCCTGTAGGAAGGGTTACAGAGAGATGTTTGGATCGAGAAGTCAAATGTCTCGACACGCACGTAACGTACATGACGCGCAGCAATCAGCTCCGCCGAGGCAGAGGAGATAAACTGGAGAATTTGTAAATTTTCTATTTATTTGTCATTTTTGTCCCCTTTTTTTAAAAATTCTTAATTTATAATTTATTTTTTCGACACTGATCAGCCAAATAATTCTTTATTTAGAATAAATTTGTCGAGCCAGAATTATTAAATATTTGCGAAATAATTGCATTGTAAGAGAGAGAAAGGTAGTGGATGTGCGAGAGAGAGAGAGAGAGAGAGAGAGAGAGAGAGAGAGAGAGAGCGTAGGGCTCGGCCAATTAGTGGCATCTCAAGACGCGCTAGGTGGGTAATTAGTAGAAGAGAGGGGGTCATTAGGTCCGGTTTGCCGCTACGCGCAGTCGACCGGCACAGTCAATCGAGGGGTGTAGATCAAGCAGCGAACGGACGCGTCGGTTTGATTAGCATTGATATACATACATATTAATTAGTTCTTTGTCACGGACGAGCAAGGGTCGCCATCATAATATATAGAGACCTAGATACGCGTGTGAAAGAAAATTAGTCTCCTAAAACCAGGAAGGAAGGAAGGTAATACAGATCATAGTCAAGAGCGACAAGGAGTCGCACACCAGATTATATTAGGAACGAAAAGTAGGTTTTTTATTTCAAATCGTTTCGTTACCTAAAGTAAAAGAAAAACAATCACAAACAATAAAAAAAAACGTCTTCAAACCACACCACTCCAAGGATAATTAAGAAAAATAGGCAAGTACCCTGAAGATTGCTGTCTCTCTCTCTCTCTCTGTTACGTATTTTTAATTTCTAAAAATACGTAACAGAGAAGATGCTCCGATTCGCTACTGCATGTTAAAGATCGCTTCCAGTACGTCTAAAGCCAAACGTCAACTTAGTAAAATTACAAAACTAATAAAAATACGTACTACTTTTATACTGTTGAAAGAAAAGGAGTTAAAGATGGTAGATCGCCTGTTTTTACTACAAGACAAATTTTTCAGTTTAAGTTCTACACACTTTGATATTATAACGCGAAAAGACAGTACTTGGCAGGTTGTACAAGACACCGATCGTTGGTATACCAGAGAGCTTGTTATAATTTAGATATGCTTATTGAGAACTGTAAATTGAATAAAGAAAGCGCCATGTTGCGCGAAAAATTGATTTAACAAAATAAAGAATAGATTAATCTAAAAAAAGAATTTTACATTGGTATATATATGTAAATTAATCTATATGAAAGATAAGGATTTCCAGGCTCTGAGAAGGTAGAATTTCAATTTGCCTTTTAGTCTGTTTCGGATCGTTGATGAGTGCAATTATCGAGATCAGTTTATTTTAGAGTTTATTATTAGAATTTATTTAGAGATTCGAGTTTATTTTAGTTTTTTGTGTATACATCTACAAGTGTCTTTTTCATAATATATTTTTTGGGCATATGCGTGTGCTGTGTGGTGTTATAAGTTCATACGGAAAAAAAGGATTTACAACTTTTCTTACATTTTTTATTCTTCTTTCAACATTTTGTTATGGAGCATTTAGATTTTAATTTAAGTAATTATTAATAAATAATGATTAACGATTAATCTTGATTTAATTTTTTAAATTGTGAATAAAATATTTTTTTGAATTGTCAAGCAGAGAATTATAGAAAAAATTAAAGAAAAAACTGCTGAATTGTTACGAAAATACCAGCGTGTACATACAATCGCTGCAAAGGGTTGAACACGAGCATTACCAAGTAACTCGAATGTCGAGTATTAGTTAGGAGAGAAATAAACTACTGTGAATTTTGGAAGTACGCTAATGATACAAGAAAAAAAAAACAAACTACGTTCCAGTAGTCTTCCGAGAGCTGCGTGCGAAGAAATGTTAAATTCAGGAATATTCGAGTACGAGCGCAAGATAGTGTGCGGTCTCACGCGCAACGAGTCAAACTTTTGCGGCGTAGACGTGGTGCAGGGTAGCGTTTTTAGAGACGGAGACTGCAAGGGTAAAGAATTTAGCATCAAGGATGGCGAAGAATTTAAGAAAATCGTCGTAAAGGTGCAGGCAGCTCGAGATAAAGCTGAGCCAGTACACACGGCGACAGCCAATCGCGACAGCGAGGAGCTGATCCTTGTTAGTGGTGCACGACGGCAAGTGCGCGTCGACTCACAGAATTATAACGCCTATATTGGACGTATACAAGAAAATAAAGAATCAGTGCGACTACGACAATAAGTTTGTCGCATTGTACGAAAGAAAGAGTCATAACGACGATGAGAGGAATGTTCCACTTCCACATAAGTTTGGTCTTGAAAAGACAGGCGAGGAAAAATTTTGCGGTCACAAATTGATCCCCACGGAGAACTCGCTCCTCGTGATTTTCGAGGCAATGTCTATCAGTGAATTTCTGCGCCGGTTAAGCAGGAAATAATGGTAGAGGACGTAATAACTTCGCTCTACTATCAGTCGTAGATGTCAAGGCTGCAGAAGCGAGTAAACGCAAACTTTGCCAGCCTTTACAAAGACATACTGTACACCACCGACGTTGAATGGAGCGCAACATCATGGAGAATAAGAGAACTCGCTGCTTCACGTATACAGGCATTACCCCCGGACATTGTAGTGCAGCACATAATGAGGGCCGATGGCTATACATGACCGTAAAAAGAGGAGACGTGGTAAACATAGTGGCGTGAAAAATATAATATTAACATTAAATTTCATTACTTTCAATCAATTTTTATTGTGCAAGGGCGTACGGAAAAGTTTATAGACGCGAGCAGAGCAAGAAGAATGGTATAGAATCGTATTATGGGCGAGATCTTGAAAATGCTTCTAAAGTGTGCCCCTTACTAATTTTCGAGTGGTCTACAATTGACGAAGGTCAAGAACCAGCTCCTGGGATTACAACTTCATTATGGTATTTATCGGGTCTATAGGTTCTGCGACCGCACTGCACGTGGAGGACGGAGACCAGTGGAGTACCAACATTGGAATCAGTGGCTTCGACAAAATATGGATCGTCATACCGTTGAATGTGGCTCTTAAGCTGGCGCCAAAGTTTAAGGAACACATGCTATTAAGAGAATTCCTACATATACATAAGTCGCCATAAATTATACTGCTAAGTACAACGTTATTATCAGACGCATACATAAAATGTTTCGTATAGAAACAAAAAATCATAATCGCAAAGCTAATTTCTTTCTCGATTGTTATATAAGTTGCAAATGATCATCTTCTGTCATCCACAGAGTAAACGCGATTATTATAGTGGGCACTAATATGAATATAATGATTGGTTTGTACACTGAAACGGTGAATTACTGTCCGAAGCACCATCATATATTGGCCTTATACTTACGTTCCACAGCTTCTATCACAATGAATAATTAAAAATCGACATGCTTAATTACTGTGTATGTATAGAGAGGTCTTGGAGGCTTCTTCTGATTGTAATTCGTTTCCCTTTGTTTTTTTCCAATTTACGAATTCTTTTTTCAGCATAAAATATCGTCAATTCTTATTCTTCTTTTTGACCTTCTATTGAGTAGAACTGTAAAAAAAAAAACAAATAAATTGTTACATTTTTCATAATTTTAATTTTTTATTTTTTTACAAATAAATATAAAAAATTAATAATTTAGGTAATAAAAAAAATATATTAATTGAATTGATGCAGGCTAACTTATAGTTCAATAAGATAAGTAATAAAAAGAATTAAGTTTTTGCAGTTCAGTCAAATGGTTGTTTAAATCCAATTTAGGATGTGGCAGAGGCTTTATAATATTAGATAAATCGAGGGGGAAGTAGGAAATGGTAGACTAAAAAGTTCCATCCTCTGACGATAACATCGTACCAGGGTTGCGGCAAAATCAAAAAGGATTTGTGAATTGGACTTGGTTTCAAATCAAAAATCAAAAAGGATTTGTGAATTGGACTCGCTTCAATTCCAAAATCAAAAAGGATTTTGGACTTGTAATTCAGCCAATTCATAATCTCGCAACCCTGCATCATACCAAATTTTGTAAAAGAAAGTTTGTATTGCTTATATCTCTTTAAGATAGGCACTTAGACAAAAATTGCTTGCACTAATCGAAAAAGCGTTATTTTACAAAAGATTATATACTTTGTTGACTTATTCCTTAATTTTTTAACAAGGAATTTTTCACTCGTGAAAACGATTTTAATTTTTAATGACTTTTAGCTATTTTTAGCGATTTTAAATCATTATTCGACGTTACTTTAGCACAGATTTCTTTGTAATATAAAAGTGAAATATTCTACCTAATTGATTTTTTAATAATTCTGTATTTTCTAAAATGATTCAATATTTAGTCAATTTTTTTTCAAATGAATAAAACTAATAAAAATTGTAAAATGTAAATTATAGATAAAAAATAGAATTTTAAAAAAATGTAAAAAAAAAACAAAGTCTGTATAATATACAAAAATATTAAATTGATCGAAAATTAGAAAAAATTATAAGTTGATTTGGTCATAATTTAAATCGTTAAAAAATAAACCCTTGAATGAAAATAAAATTTGAATATAAAAATGTAATTTGAAGAAAATTAAAAATGTTCTATAGTTGAAACTAAATAATCTTAAAATTAGATACAAGATAATTTATTTAAAAATTGGAGATTTGTGTATTGAAATGAAATTGAGTAAAAATGGAAAATATATAATTGAAAATTCAAAATTAAAATCTGTATAAAATATTGGGTAAAAAATAATAATAAAAAAAAAATATTGGATATAGTTTGATCAAAATACTTTGGTTAAGTCACTAATTTTGACTTGCCTTATTTCAACGAAAAATCCTCGAGAGAAAAAGAAAATGAGAATATCCAATACAAAATTGACTTATTTTTCAAAGATTGAAGAGAGAGAAAAAGTAAGAAATATTACGAATAAACCCGCTGTTTGAATGCATGGTTTGTAATATTTGAAGATATCTGAATTCTGTTTAATCTTAATAAATTTGAATATATCTGGAGACAATGTAATCCTTGACTTTGAAATTATTAAAGTTATCTAATTTTGATATACCTATATCTAGTTTAAATGAATTTGAAATGATAGATAAATTTCTATCAATTTTGCAATAACCTTTTCCTTGTTAATCTGATAATTTTTAACAATTTTTGAAATAATAAAAGTGAAACTTTGAAATATTTTTTATTCTAAATTTGCAATTAATTTTTAATATTCGGAATATTTATTATTGGTAACACTAAAAAGAAGCTAATTAGAAGAGTATCATTTTACATAAGAATAAATGTTCTTTTATTTGCCTTTTTATAACGTAATTTTTTAAGATTGAAAATTTTTTGCAAAAAAAATAGTTGAGAGAGAGAGAGAGAGAGAGAGAGAGAGAGGGATGTAAAATGTTTTAAAATATAAAAAAAAATTTTTGTCTAAATACTTTCCGTTGTTCAATATGAGAGATAGAAACTATGTTTCGCTAACTTTTGCATACTACCTATATCAATTCAAAGTAAATTGAAAAACGCGCCTAATTATTAAGTTTCTCACATTGTATAAAATTTAAAAAAAAACTTACCCAATGGTAACAGTCGATCAGTACAAAAAGCAGTTGTTCCAAATCCATTTTATTTAATTTTCACAAAAGAAATTGTTTCTTAATTCTTTATTTATAAAAATTTCACTTGAAAAAAAAACAAAGATCCACTGCTGCTGTTTTCGTCAAGCGTCGTAGGCCCCAGCAGGCCCAGACGGCCACGCTCCGTAGCTACCTTGTTGACTGCATCACTGCTACTGAGCAAGTGACAGAGGAAAAAGGCCTCTGTGAGAATGAATTGGAGCGTTGGAGGCGTCTTTCGTTTTTTACTTCTCCCACAAGTTTTACCATCTTGTTTGTTATAGACGCAGAAAAACCGACGCAGTAATAAAAAATAATCACGTACAAATAATTAATATCTAATTATCACCGAGCAGATGTATAGATCGACTAGCTTGTCAGATACAAATCTGTTTTTATGACCCCTAGTATTTTTTTTTTTTTTTTAAATGTGCGTTTTTTAGATAGTTTGAAATCTTTTAAAAAATTTATATTTTTTTTTTATAAATAAATAATATTAAATTTAAATTCAAAAAAGGATTTATTATTGACATTTTTTCTATTCTCCTTATATTAAGCTAGTTATTGTATTTCGTTTTATACTGTAGATTTAAGTAATAGTTTAAAATAATTTTGTAACAAAAAGAAATAATTTTGATATATGTATCTCCCATTTATAAGTATACGTACCTTAGAAATAGTTACATAAATACATTTATTTTGTAACAGTAATCCAGTCATTTTCACCATAAGATTTTTTTTTTTTTAAATTTAATATTAAGTTTATGCGTTATTTTATTAGCAGTTAATAATTTTTATTTAATCGCACTTTTTAATATAATTTTTTTTTAATAAAAATATTTATTTTATTTTTTTAAGCTGATACATCAAGTTCTTGTTTGATGATTTTGTAATAGTTATTGCAAGTTTAGGCTTATTTTGTTTGTAATATTTAGCTCTATTTGTATAAAAAATATAATATTTTTCATTCAAGTTCAATGTAAAAAGTTTTTCACGCATGAAATTATTTTTTTTTTCGAAACTTGCAGTATTTGAATACAATGATACGTCGAGAGGGATACCTAAAAGAGCCATTGCTCTTAGCATCTGGGACTTACCCCTCCCCATTCACATTTCAAAATTTTTCCCCTCTACTCCTACTATTTTCACTGTGAATACTCTTATGCAAACAAGGGCGTGTCCTTAAGACATTAGCACTCTTCCTTTCTAGAAAAAAAAATTAAGAATCGTAAAAAATTTTCTTTTTCTATTTATTGCACCTAACCTATACGTGATGTACGTGACTATTATTATACCCTGCTTGCATGCAAAAGGGCCCAACGAATCCATGTAAAATCTTATGTAGGGAATCAGCAGTGCTTGAGGGATTCGAAAATAATTCTGATACTGTTTTAAGTACAGTAACAGTTAAATTTTTTATTTTTGTTTTCAGTAACTTTTAAAAATTTATTTTGTTCTTATTTGATGTTTTTCGTGAACGTGCATCCTACTTAAATTTGTAATTTGGAATCACTATGAAAAATAAATTTTATTTGTAAGCTTTTCTAAATAATTTTTGAATAAATCAAAAAGTTAAATATATTTAATTACTTGTTTATTTGTAAAAATTACCATTTATTTGAAAAATTATTATTAATTTTAAACGCTATTTATTAGTTAAATTTCAATTTTCTATAACTTTGGATCTAGACAAGCTTTTTTAACCAGCGAGGGCGCAAATTAAAGCTTATTTCCAGTACATTATTTTGAATATATTTTTGTATATCATTTTTAGCTTTTCGTTATTTTGCAATTCACGTACAAACTATTTCAATTTCGCCCCGGCAAAAATTGCAATTTCGCCCCAAATGATATATATTTTTTAAAATGGATATATCTCAGGAAGGAATAAAGCTACAGAGGCCGTCGGGGGCG
>JAPYZE010005517.1:0-15025 GCA_030522805.1 Leptomastidea abnormis | reverse complement strand
AGCGAATAGAATATTCGTAGTTATACGTACTACATATATACATCCACTAACGCACCGTACCCGGGAATATATTTTCTCTCTATCTCTCTCTCTCTCTCTCTCTCTCTCTCTCTATATATATATATATATATATATATATATATATATATATATATAAATAAATGCACACACGCGCGCCGGTCTCTCTGTTCTGTAAGTTTACAATCAAGCCGGAGTTGCTCGCGCTCAATTATATCTATTTGCACCAGTAAACCAGCAAGCAAGTTAGTAAGCTGGCTAATCATGCCGAATACGTTTGTTTGTTCAGAGTACGCAAGTTACCAGCAGCAAAGCTATAACCAGTACAGCCAGCCACCTCCAATGACAAGCGCACCGGACACGTCGTATCCGCCTCCAAACTCTGGAGGAGGAGGAGGTGGTGGCGGCAGCAGTGGACAAGGAGGAGGAACTACCTCTTACAGCCAGTATAGTCAGCCTCCACCAAATTACCAAAGCTACCAGAATTACCAAAACAGTGGCCAAGAATCTGGTCAAGAGTATGGTCAGTCTCAAAGCCAGGGGTACGATCAAGCCTACGGAGGTGGTAGTGCTAGTGAAGGCAATGGCAATTATGGCAGCTACGGAGGTGGAAATTCTGGTGGAGGAGGAAGTACTGGCAATAGAGATGACAGAGGAGGATACAATAGAAGTAACTCTGGAGGCGGCGGTGGATATGGTAATAAATCAAACACATTTTATCGGTTATCCAAGCCAAATTTTTTTTAATTCCTATTATAACAATAATTAATTTCAATAAATAATTTCAATAGTGTATTGAACAGCTTTTAATTAACAAGAATTTTTTTGTCCAGGAGGAGGAGGTGGAAGTGGCAGTAGTCGATATGGTGGTGGAGATGATAGAAGGGGATATAATGATCGCTCAGGTGGCAATTACAAGTAAGTTTTCAATTTCTTATTATCTATACAATTAGGTTATTATGGTATGTTAAATGAATTCAATTATTAAGTGTACACTCAACAAGTCTCACTATTAAAATCATGTATTAAAATGGTGTTCAAGTAAAAAAAAAAAGTAATTCAAGCTACAGAGACCATTATTTACAAAAGTAAAATAATTGTTCAGAATAAACTAAAATACAACTGTTTAATGTCCTGAGCGTCTTGAATAAATTTAAGGTGTGTCTACAGGTTTATTTGATAGACAGAATTGTACAGGTAAAATGAAACCTGTCTTGTCTAACAATATCGATATAAAAGGTTTATACAATTGATTTACTCACGAAAACAAATATTATTAAATATAAATTATAGGTGTGCTACACAAATTTTGCATGCTTTTTCTAATTGGTTTCAATTTGACATTAATACAGTATATTTGAAAAATTAATATATATATATATATATATATATATATATATATATATTTTACACAAATATGATGAATTGCTTTTGTATTTATTTCTAATTTAAATTTTTTCAAGTTATGATTACTAATATTATAAATTGATTTTACTCTTGATTATCAAATTTTTCCAATTCACAAACTCACTTGTATATTTAAATTGTTATCTTATTCAATTGTTAGAATATTGTACAACCTAAATTTGCAAATTTTTTTTTTTTTTTTTTACTGTGAATTTAGTCATACTTGCCTATGTGCAAGCAATTAGTACATTCAAAAACTTGGTGATGAAAATGAAAAATAAATCAGACTGATGGATTTGCAAGTTTCTTAGTATGTTAAAACTCATAATTGGATATATGATAAATATTTATAAAATAGTAGTGGAGAATTCATCACCTTATTTTATTTTATAAAAATAATTATTTTATGTTTTTTTTTTTTTTTTACATTGTGAACGTATTTTTATGATACTTGAATTTATTGTTACAATATATTTCCTCTTATACTATTTTAATTTATTGCCTGGTCTGCTCATGAAATTTTATGAGTTTTATAAAATAATACCAAATTTGTATACTACTTGGAAACACATGTTCTGCATAATTTTTCATTGTACGAACTTGGTTAAAAATGTTTTATTATTTCGTACAAGTGTCTTGCATGATTGACAATTTTTGAAAACAGGGATATGAAAAATGTATTTGAACCCTAAAATAAAATTATTCATTATGTGGTATTTAAGACTTAAGACATTAGGTACATCATAAGAAGAATAACAAGTGGTAACTAAGCAGCATTTGAGTAGCCATGCATCAATTGAAATCAATCTGTCTATGAATCAACTCATTGGTATATCTGCTTCTGTGTTTTAGCAGTGGCGGCGGTGGCCGTGGTGGTTATAACAAAGGTAAATGCACCAGGCTCTCTGTACAAGCCTGGTGCTATTCATGCATTAACTCTAATATTTATGACATAAATCTGGTTGTTCTGATACGAAAGAGCTGTCAATAAATGAATTATTACCCCTTGAAAAATTTCTCTAAGAAAACTTATAATAGATCATGTTTTCTGATGAATTTTTGATTTTGACTTGCTAGCAATATATTATTAAATTTGGTATAAATATATATGTATATACATATGTGTATATATACATTTTTTTTATACTTACTATTGCCTTGATATTTTGATTTGACTAATAAATGTGATGGTATCATATTTATTAATTTTAATAAGTAAAAATTACTTATATGCTTAATGAGTTAATAATGTATTCACACATGAGAAAATTATTAACAACAATAAAAAATTGTAAAATGTTTTTTAATAATAATAAGCAAACCTTCCTGTTATCTATAAAATAAGTTGCCAACGAGAAAATGAGTATAAATAAGGTCTCATTCATATGTGTAGTAAAACGCAGCTGGTGAAAAATGTAAGATAAGAATAAAATGGTAATTTTCAATAAAATGAGATGAGCAAAACAACAGAGTATAGCAACAGAAACACTACAGCTTAATTGTATGTTAAGCTTATAAAAAATGTTAAATTGTTGTCATATTTTGGTTTGTTCTCAATGCAAGGCTACAAGTATGGCCAAGGGGTTTCAATTCCAAGTGGTTTATATGGAAGATATATTTGCAAATATTAGGATTATAAGAAGTATAAAAAATAGAGTTGATGAATTTTATCATTTGTTTAATCTCCTATACAATCTTTGATACAAAACAGTTATTTAGAGTGAAAGATGAACTGTTGTTGTACATAATTAAGGCTAGAAATACTAGAAAATGTTAGTATTAAGTTAATTTAAGAAATAATAAGTTGCATTTTTACCGAGTGTGCCTCAGTGTAGAAAGTACACAATTTTTACTACCATCAAAAAAGGTTTTAAAAAAAAACTAATTTATCTGAAATATTTTTTTAATTTAAATCAGTTGTTTAACAATTTAGAAACTCAAGATGAAAAATCTTAAATTATTTAATATTAGCTTAGTTTGAAAATCAGTTGTAGGAAATTTCAATCAAACTTTTATGTTAAGCAAAACTTGAAGAAATTCTCAAAAAATAATGATATTACAGGAGGATACAATGACCGCAATGATGGAATGGTCACCCAGGAAGATACGATCTTTGTATCAGGGATGGATGTCGCAATAACCGAAGAAGAAATTTGCCAGCACTTTGGCGCTATTGGTCTCATAAAAGTTAGTATCCAATAAAAAAAAAACGTGTGTAAGCAACAAAAATTATCACACAAGTTTTCTTTCAATATTGTCATGATTAATTTATTATTGTTGTTATTTCTATTATTATTTTCTAATGTTAGAACGACAAACGAACTGGAAAGCCCAAAATTTGGATGTACAAGGACAAATCTACGGGCAAAAACAAAGGCGAAGCCACAGTGACATACGATGATCAAAACGCCGCACGTTCAGCCATCGATTGGTTTGATGGCAAAGATTTTAAAGGCTGCAAGATCAAGGTTCAAATAGCTCAACATAAAAGCAGCTGGCAGGGTAATCGAAGCAGTGGTGGCCGAAGTGGCGGTGGCAGTGGTGGAGGTAGTGGTGGTGGTGGTGGTCGAGGTGGCGGTGGACGTGGGGGTGGTAGTTATGGTGGCGGCGGAGGCAGCGGTGGTGGTGGTGGTGGTGGCGGCAGTGGTGGTCGCGACCGAGGTAGCAGAGATAGAGATGGCCGAAGCGATCGCCGTGAAGGTGGTAGCAGTGGTGGTGGTGGTGGAGGAGCTGGTTCCCGAGGAGGCGATTGGCGGTAATTTTTTATTTATTTATTATATTACATGTATTTGAATTACAATGGTTTGAAAACCCAAAATGAACTATGAATACTTGATTTTCTTGTTAATAATCAATTGAAAAAGCATGTAAGTCGATATCAAAATGTTAATAATGCATACCATTCAATTTCAAGGTGTCCAAATCCTAGCTGCGGCAACACTAACTTTGCTTGGCGTGATCAGTGTAATCTTTGCAAAAGTTCAAAGCCTGAAGGAATGGGCGGTGGCGGTGGTGGAAGTGGAGGTGGAGGTGGACGTGGAGCCCGAGGTGGTGGTGGTGGTGGTCGCGGCGGCGGCGGAGGTTTCAGGGGAGACAGAGGAGGTGGTCGCGGAGGTGGTGGTGGTGGTGGTGATCGAGGAAGTAGAGGAGGCTTTAGAGGAGATCGCGGTGGTGGTCGTGGAGGTGGCCGTGGTGGGCCTATGAGAGGTGGTGGAGGGTTAGTACAGCAATACCTTTACTATTAGTATAATAGATTATATGCCTAGAAAGCAAAAGTAAAGAAGTTGTCAGATTATCAGGATGTTAATGCCCAAAGGCCAAGTCGAGAGCGGGTACCTGGTGATCCGAGGCTTCTTTATTCGCTCTTGTGGCGTATATATTATTTTTCGTTTTCTCTTGGCCAGAAAGTGCACTTTTCTTGCACTTTCAGTCAGAGGGTGACGAAAAATGTTTTTCTGAGATATATATATATACACATATTTAATTTTTTCATAACTAATTATTGTATTCTTGAATTTTAGTCGCGGAGATAGAGATCGAGATCGTCAACGGCCGTACTAGGTTTTGGCAAGGCCAAGATTACATCCATTTATGTTGACGATTTATAAACAAACAACAAGCATGTACATTTTACTTAAATGTCAAGAAAAGATAAGCCATTCAATTCAAAAGCGACACATTTATTTTTTATTTTTACAAATATCCATTAAATGTAAGAAAGATTTTAAAATAAAAAACAATTTGAATCAATATGTATCAAGAGAATATTGTAAATGAAGAGTAAAATTTCTTCAGCAATAAAACACATTTTTTAAAGACTGCATTAATTCTATGCCAACTAAAATTAAACTTCAATTTGTGTTATTTCTAATGATTAATTATTATATACTAGGTTTTAATAAATCACTTAGATGTAAGAATTGAATTGTTTTATTTCATTAAACTGTACTTGAAATTGCCACATAAATATTACTTATTAACCTACATAAATATATTAAACGTATTCAACATAAATGTTTTTATAATTAAATTTTATTAAAATTAATTTTTGCTATTATCATATTATAATACGTATATTTATAATGATTAAGTTTTTTTTCTCTCAAACTTGAAATGCTATTTACAAATTTCATACATGATTTGCTATTAAAAATAATTGGATTATAAGATGAAATAATTATTTACATATACACGCTGCTATTGATGCGGAAAAAATGAAAAATATACTTATAGAAAATGAACAAAAATAATATGATTTATTGCAATGAAAATAAAAAATGATTGCACTTGAAAAAAAAAAAATACTCTATATTCAAGTGAACAATTTATTAAAATGAAATAATTTTAACTCATTTTTAGTTATGGGGAAGACACAGCAGATGAGTGAAAAAAATTATAGAAAGATCACGAATTTAAGTGTTGCAATGGAGTAAGTCCTCCAGTGTGTTCAGGACTATGTTTTTGTTTTTTTCTTTTTTTTTCCTTCTTGCGCTTTTTTCTAGCTTCTTTTTCCTCATCATGCCGTTTTTGTTTCTTGTGTTTCTTTTCATGAGTGTCAGCACCAACGATATCTGTAACAGTTGTTTCTTGCCCACTTGCAACTTCTCCAGGCTTATGTTTATGACGTTTATGTTTATTCTTATGCTTCTTTTGAGGGGTTTGATTGGCATGGCGGTACTGTTCAGGCAACTGGCATAATAGGAGATTATTATTTAATACCAATTAAGTGCATTAAAATAGCTAAAAATATATTAAAAAAATAAATACCGGTCCTGGATGTAATCTAAACCCTGCTAATTGTACACTTGTTAATGGAAGCAACTCTTTACCTCCAATTGGTGGTTTTTCAATAACAGACCTTAGCGAACTAGAAAAAGTCAATAATAATTTTTGTATTATTCTATTTGATATATAAGACTTGAAATGAATTGATTTTCAAATAAAACATGTTTTACCTATTGTCTTGATCACCAGGTGTATCAATGATACCAGGTAAATTTGGTAAAAAAGATGACAATTGTTCCTTGAGTTTTTTTCCACTAAATTTGTTATAAGAATGCTCCAAGTTGTAAAAAGCCATTAAATTTCTGGCTCCTGTTAATTCACTTTCAGCTATAATCACAATCACATATTTTTGCATTAATGTTTTGAATAATCAAGTAGTAATAATTTTGATTAATTTGTTATAAAATATTTGAAAACATACCAGGTGGCTCTTTCATTAAATAAAATGGCCCACTGTGAACAATGGAGGGATTTTTTCCAAGAGAAATGGTTGTTTTCAAGGTGCCTGTTGAATCCTGCCTTGAAACAACAGGAGAACGAGCTCCTCTTGGTGAAGATTTTGGCGAGTATTGTTCTACTTTGGTACGAAACTGGTCACCCATCATTGTGTCAAATTTTCTTACTTCATTACACGTCGAAAGAAAAAAGGTACTCGTGGATAAAAATCTTGCAAAAAATAAATTTCTTATGGACTGCCTGAAACTGATTTGTAATCAAAATTAAAGCAAGTATATTTAAGTTGAAAATTGATGCTTAATATAATTGGGGACTCTAGTAGTGGAATTGGGTAATAGTCCCATAAAGACAGTTTTATTTTTTTCAAAATGAAATGGTAATGCTGCACAAGTGAAACTAAGAGGCCACGGTCTCTCAAAATAAATGGAAGACAGTGGACAACATGAGTGGAGATTTGATAGCTGAAAACTGTAAGGAAACAGAACATAACCTTTGCTAAATATACATGTAAATACCTTGGAATCAATGTCAATCACACGGTTTGAAGCTCCAAGTGACCAAAGGGCAAGGGCAGCAAGCAGTTAATCAAAGTTCCAGCGAACTTATAGTTCTTCTTTCGAGTTGGTCAATTTTCTGCTGAAACATCATGATTGTTTCTGCTTGAGCGACAAAATTACGTTTAAGATTCTTGGTGCCTTGGTGGTATCTGGTATGTGTGTATATATATAGTGATTCAACTGCCGCTTTACTACCAGTGCCACCAGTGGGCAGTGCACGGATGGACAACCAAGCGCAAGCTTTGGTAATGCCCGCGAAACACATTCAATGTTAGAAAAAAGCCGATAAAATTTATCGAAGAAAAATTTATAATCGGGAATCCAATCCACGCCCCTATAAGATCTCCAATATACCGCAGTAGGCGAAGACCAAGTGCTTTACCCACTATAGGTTATTGAGGACCCCTCATTTGATTGATCAGATTACCAATTTGCTATAGCGCCCTAAAAAAAATCAAAATAATGATAAATCAATAAAATGATTTATTTGTGTTTTTATTTTGCGTGTAAAAACAAACTGGCATTATTTTTTTAAAAGGTGATCGTTGAAGCAAAAATTGCAGTTCTTGTACAATTAGGCAAGGTTCAATTCCGACCCCAAGCCTATACTGGTTAGATAAAAATAAAATAAACTTTTTTAATAACTGTTTGAAAATGTTAAAACTCTTCCAGCTTAATCAATCAAGTATTACATTCATTTCATTTTTATTTTTATACCATTTTATCCTAAAAATCGAAACTTGGAAATGATTTTTAAGCTCGTCTCATAGCCTTGTTCGACACGGATAATGGTAAATTCTTTTGTGATGCAAAAGGCTTTTCACCTTTGTATCGCTCGCTTCTGAAAAAACATCCTGACCATCAAATAATCGACTATTTTGAAAAAAAAATATACATCATGATGTTAATTATTTGGCTAAAAAAGATTATTGATTTAATTTTCAAGCCCTTAATCCAAGATTTTTTTTTTCTTTTATTCAGTAGCGTTAGTTCTTACTTGTATCTATACATATTATTACTTTACACATAAAAGTATTTAATTTTTGAATCAGAAAAGCCGCAAATTGGTTACCCGTAGTGTAATACTGCGATAATACTCAAGTATCCTTTTATAAGCGCTATTTTGGCTGTTTTGGTTTTCTTGTAAGCAAGCAAATTTGACACCCATCCAATCCGCACATTATTGGTATTTCTTAATAGCTAGAAAGGAAAATATAAAACTAGACGATTTTTGTGCAATTAATTTTTTATTTATTATTAATAATGTATTTCATCATATATTATCACCCATTCGAACATAACATACAAGTCTCATATGCCTCATATGGAGAAATAAAATTGAGTATTCATTGATTATTTAGATCACATATTAAATGCAACAATTTATATACTTGATATTAGAATCTAGAATTAAATAGTAATGGAGGTCATAAAAATCGGATTTTGGTTTGTATAAATCTGTAAGCTATATTGCATTACAGGCGATTGCGATATTCCAAATGTTTGAAATTGTCTCAAGAGGTAGCGAGATATACTGTACCGTTTTTACATGCGCACACCATACCAAAGATTAGTATATACACATCTCTTGTCTAATCGTCTAGGGCATTAGTAAAGTAATGGAAAAATAAAAAAAAAAAAAAAAAAAAAAAAAAAAAAAAAAAAAAAAAAAAAAAAAAAAAAAAAAAAAAAAAAAAAAAAGAAAGAAAGAAAATAATTACTTGCTAAAATTGATTTATATTGCTCGCGTATGGATAGAATGAGATCAACGAGAGTGCATTGGACCAATTGAAAATTATAACAAAAAGTCCCTCAAAAGTCTTTCCACCATAACAAATTTTCGTTCGAATTTTACATACGTCTGTGTATACAAATTTTCAAATTGCCAAATTGAGGAAATTTATCAGTTCTTTTATTTGGTAAATGATTAAAATAAATTTATTGACGTTTCTAAAGATACATATATTGCCATTTGATAAATGTTTCACCACAATACCATCACTTGCCGGGTTAGATGTTTATTCAAGTTCAGCCAATGGCTTTTATTATATAAGCAGTCCTAACACGTGTCTTATATGAATATGCAAACCAGCAAGATCTTGAAAAGCTCATTGCATGTGTATATCTATAAAATCACCTGTAATCATGTGTTTTTATATACGAGTGCAACAGCCAGAAGTACAGGCATGCGCATGCAGTATACAGAGAGATAAATCTTATTTGAACAAAAACAATTGCGGTATTAATACCTATATATAATAACACATTGTAAATGGACCATTCGATATGGAAGTAAAGACATTGCAATGCTTTACGGCTAATATAAACTGAAATGTCTATAGCGAATGTATGTAGGTATATATAATGTACGTAAAACGGATAATCATGCAATAATTGATTTCCGATAGGACGTAGGAAATGGGGCGTCGACGTACGCGCGTCAACTTGATCGCAGCCACACTTGACTTTTATTTGAAATGAATTGTCAAGTAGAGCGAGCCTACTGCTGCCTCGGAACATTTCGGGACCCTCGAGAACACATTTTATTCGACGACTCGTTCAATTCTCTCTGATTCTGATGATATTGATGATGATGACGATGATGATGATGATGTTGCTGCTGCTGCTGCTGATTGTGGTGGTAATGATGATACTGATGCTGGCGCTGATGATCTTCCTGTTCAAGTCCTTCAGCATCTTGATTCTCTTGGCTGTAATTGTTGATGTGGCCGTGCTGGTGATGATGGTATTCTCTCGAGATCTGCTCGCGACGCTCACGCTGTACTTGTTGGCCCTTGTACTTTCGGCCTATCCTCTCGTCCTTGTAATAATTCTTGCCACTCTTGTTGTGGTTTCGTGACCGGTAAAAAGGAGGACAAGACGCGCTGTTGTCAACGCGCACACTGCCATGCCGGAGCTGCGGCAGCATACCACCGTCAGTTCTGGCCTCAAGATTCTCTTGAATCTGTTGCTGTCGTTGCCTAGTATTATTGCGTTGGTACTCTGCTGGTTGTTGTCCTTGTTGTTGCTGCTGCTGCTGCTCTTGTTGTAATCCGCTTTGCTCGTAACTACTGCAAGCAGAAAATCATTCTAGAATTTTGCCATTCGTATTGAGCAAAATGCCATGGCATTTTTTTTTTTTTTTTTATGAAACTCATGCACTCGAATATTACATTTGGCATGTATACAAAAATTTTTTTAAACGTAAATTAATTTAATTATCATCAAGTCGGAAGGATCCTGAATAGTATTCCAAGGAATGTAGTTTTAATATTAATTGACGTGTAGGAAAGACTGCGGGTTAAAGTTGAATTTTTCAATCTTTTCATTTCGATTAAATATATTGCAAAAAAAAACAAAAAAAATCATGTTTCTATTAAAATTCTTTTTTAAGTATTTGTCGTTAATCAAGTTGTTTATGACCTGATATTATATAGTAAATATGAATGTATTTATCTTGAAAAAAATCTCATTTTACTATAAGTGAAATTTTAATAAAAATCAAATGTAAAAGCAAGATTTTGGAGCTAAAAGTATTGAATAAAAAAAAAAAAAATACCCTATATGCATAATTTTTAACTATCATAATTCTTGTGAACATGATATTCTTTCTGTTCAAATCATTATCTTATCAAGAGTATACACCAAATGAAAATATAGTATTTTTGCTGTTAAAAAATGTTTTATAATGGAATAGCACGCAAAGAATTAAATTAATGACTTATACTGATAAGAAATAACTACGCAAACGATATCTTATTGATTAAATTTGTTGAAATTTGAACTTGATGTCGGATACACGGCAAAATATTCACAAATCAAAACGCGGTGAGAGATACATGCAAATACCGCTTACAACCTCATTTGAACGAGACGAAAGACTAAGTGACGATTAAAGGTATAATATAAGGTCTTGATTACATTAATGCAAGATATTACCACAAGTCTAGGCAAAGTTGAAAAATATCTGAGGTGTAAAGTTTGATTTGTTTATAACAATGTTATAGAAGCTCACAAGTTGAACACGAGCCTTAAAAAATTTGGTGCAAAAATCGAAAATGTAAAGCTTTTTATATTGGTATTTTAGGGTATTATATTTTATTTTACAGAGATTAATTGGTGAAAAAATTAGTTCCTTGCATGTACCCCCACATAACAAATTTTCCGATTTTATGTTATTCCGCATAAATAGGTACTGCCAATATATGTCAAACAAAATCTTGAAATTTTTAACTTTTACTCGCGATGTCGCGGTCTTCCCTATACACAAATGCATGCAGGTATATATACATGTATGTATATTATACACAGGCCAAAATGCCAAATGTCAATATACTTATTGGAACGTATGTGGAAGAAAATATAAAAATGAGTGGTGCGTGTAAACGTATTAAATGTGCGCTCGTGTCTCTTTCCTTCCGCGTCTTCGTACCTTTGCTTGGCTCGGGAGGAGGAGGCTCGGTACCAGTAGCTCTGAGTCTGCAAGGGCGGAAATTTTTGACAGTTGTCGTCTTCCTGCTGTCGGAGCTCGGTTACTGAGCGCGACTCAGAACTTGACCCTTGACAAGCGCTACGAGCAACCGCAGCAGCGCGATGCCGGTTGCCATAAGCTGCGCTGCCGATGCTGTGACGACTACTGCTGGTGCTACTGCTGCTGCTGCTACTATTGCTGTGCTGTGGCTCTGGCCGCGGAGCCACCGAGTCTGAGGAAGCTAGGCTAGTCAGGACACTTCGTGCAGCTGTTACTTCTGCTGCTGCTGACGACGATGACGACGACGACGACGCTAATGCTGCTTTTAGACTTGCATTTTCCCTTCGCTGCTCCTCGCTTTCCTGTCGCAATCTCTTGATAAGTATCTCCGCCTCATCAAGTCGTGCTTGCAACTCCACTTGTTGGCATTCGAGCAGCCGATCGATCTGCAGCCCAACATCTAAACTCTTCGGTTTTTCTCTAGGCTTCTCTTGCGCTTCTATCGTTCTATATACAAGTAAGATAAAGAAAAAGGAAATGATCAATTTTTCATGCCTGCGTTTACTTTTCAGAATTTTCTAATTTGTGACTTGTGAAAAGATGGTATATCTCACGCACACACTCACATGAGCACAATTACACTTACTTTTTTTGCTTTTCAACTATTTCTGTTAAGTAAACATTCTGCTTCTTGGTTTCATTCAAAGTAGTTTTCACATCTTGTAACTCCTTCTCTAATAATTCAACTTGGAGAGGAGTTATATTAACACAAGTCGGGCTTTCCTGCTGTTGCTGCTGTTAATTTGTTTATTAAAACATTATTTTGAAGTAATCATTTCACAATATAAAAGCAAACTCGAAAAGAAAAGTATTTTCGAAAAATAGCTTACTTTTACTTTTGCAATTCCGTTATTTCCACTGTTTTCCGGGGAAGAAGGACTACTGTATATTGTATTTCCCTTAGAAAATACTAATTGAAATTGTAAATCTACAAAATAAATTGCAATTGCAATTATTTTAAATTACTTTTATTATTAGTCGATTATACTACTGCTACTACTACTGCTACTACTACTAAAATCAAGGTATTATTTATAATAATACCTCTATTTTTTTGTCGAAGAACTTCGACTTCTTGATGTAGGGCAACCAAAGTTACTTGGTGTTGTTCTTGAAGAAACTTCATATTTTGTTCCAATTGAGTTGCTTTATCGCTTTGATGCCCTTGAAATCTTCCTTCGCCGTTATTAACATCATCGTTTCTACCAGGCAACGCGATGATTTCGGTAGGAGGTTTTTTTCTCTACGAATTTCAATATAAAAATAATCAGCCATAAAATGGTATTATCTTATCAACGACAGCTGGTGAAACTTACTTGTGAAAAGGGTACAACGGGAAGTTTGACAAGAACTTTGGAAGTCATTTTTCAAGCCTATATAAGGCTAATTCAATCCCTGTCAGCGTACAGTTCTTGATACTCTGCGCTTGATAAAACTTCACCCTAGATAAAAACAGAGTACATCATGAAATTAATTCAAAAGGAAAAATGAGTTGATATAAATGTATAAATGCAAAAAGACGTATAATCGGCCGTTATATGATTAGAAAAACGAGTGAAAATCTTTTCAAACAATATTTTTGATCAAAGATTTTTTTGGTCCATCAGGACCTATATATATTAAGGAAAAAATCGGCTGTCAGCTTAATAGATTAATGTGACACACTTTTTTAAGCCAATCTTTGTTTTCCCATTTGAACTCGGTGTTAAAAATTCGCAAAAATTGTCAATTTCCACTTTTTTGCGCTTTTTTGCCTAGAATTTTTTATCCAAAGTAAATGAAAGAAGGATTCAAAAAAGAAATAAAAGTACTTGAAATGAGCTTTAATTTGGCTTCTTAAGCGATTAAATGAGACGACTTGAAAATGCGACCAATTGCTATGAATTTTCCTGACTTTAACACTCAAACAATTAAAATGCTCATTATAGCCTTCTTACTTCCACAGCTTTTTCTCTTTCTTGCCTCCCACACGTCTTGTATATAGCTTTACCCCCTCCCCCATCCAAAACATTTTCTTTTTCTAGAAAATTTCTTTTTTAAAATTCACATTTAGTTATATCGATTTTCATTATTTATTTATTTACATTTTAATAGATAATTGCAATTATTATTATTATTATTATCATTATTGTTATTACTTTTGCAAGGTTGCAACAATGGGGTTCGCAAGCTCGGCCGTAGTCACGTAGTGCAATATTGCAACTTATGCTTTTTGCTTACTTACCTTCTTCTAACGTTGTCACGCACAAAATTCATATACTTAATTTATATAAATTAAAAAGAACAAGAAAACCAAATCTAACCTCGGTACGACAAAGCGCCCAAGGATCACAAGCTGCGCGGTTGTTCCAAAGCTCTCGTCCTTATAGGCGCGCGCAGCAGCGGTGAGTGGAAGCCACAGTAACACAACTCAACACTCTTGTCTTTTTCCAGGAAAAAATTACTCCTTTTGACCTCCGTCCCGGTGACGGCGACGACGACGACGACGACGGCGAGGTTGAGGAGTCAATTAAGTCACTCCTTTGAAGACGAGAAATTGATTGCTGATAATATTAGCAGTAGTGCAGCGTGAGGTTCGAGTGCACGGAGGCAATAGAGGCTGGCATTTTTTTTCGCAAGCTTTGTAACTTGGGGCGGGTTTTCAATGGTCATGAATAGTAACCTTACCACAAACACAGTCACTTTACTCCCTTGTGACCTTTGAAAACGCACCCCAAAATACAAAGCTTGCGAAAAATTGCCAGCCTCGATTGATCCAAGTATAGTACCAGTCCCCTTCTTCTTCCTTGTCCTTCTCCCACACGCGGATCGTAAGGGAAAATTTACTCACTCGCACTCGTCCTCACTCTCTCTCTCTCTCTCTCTCTCTAGTTCTACCCCTATACACTGCATGTACAGAAAGTGGGCTTGTATTTGCATTTGTACTACATACATGCTGGTACATATACATACAAATATATACCAGTCTCTGTCTGATTCTGATATGACCTACATTTTACGATGCAGTCCTGCTTTGTAATGTACATTAATGAGTACACTTATAAGTATGTATTTATAAATATATATGTGTGTTTGCAAGCCTCTATACCAATAACTACACTAACACGCGGGGAGGATAGGTAGGTAGATAGGTAGGGGACTGAATGGTAGGATAGTAGGTAGGTAAGTGTATATTATATTGGGATTGTTACTCAACCGCTAGCGCCTCCCATCTGGCCGCGTGGCCAAACAGCGAACTAGAGGAGAGTAATGTTATTTACGTGCTTTTAGA